>ARYC01017185.1:0-87420 GCA_000711775.1 Oxytricha trifallax
TAGAGAGGTCATTTTGAGATTTTAAAATAATATTTTGAGACAGAGACCTTTCTGTAAGGATATGAAATAAATTATTATATTTTTTCTCTCGCTTAATAATAAAAATTGTTCATAATTATTATTCCTAAAATATTGCATATATTTGAGAATATTTTAAATTATGAACGTTAGGTTTGTATTTATATCACTAATTAAAATCACTTAAACTACTAATTACAACACTTAATAACTTTATAGACCTAATTTTACTCATCAGTTCTTAATGTTTAATAGGGGCCCTTAATTATTGTTGGAAATGCCTGAAGTCCATCTCTTAGAAATCTCTCTAGTGAGTTGGCACAGCAATTTATAAATAAGTTATAAATAATCATTTTATGACATTTATTAATTCGGTGAGTGCTTTTGAAAAGTTTTCTATATTTTTAAGAATATAATTATACCATTATATATAAGCGTATAAGTTAATAGAATTTAAAATATATTAAAATGAATATTTCTCATATTTCCTAAAGAATTTTAAATCAAATTAAAATCAAAAGTAATATTATTATTATTATTATTATTTAATGCTTTACAGAAATTAATACTGGGGATTAAACCAACCAGGAATATATAATCATCAAAAGTAATATGATTAAAGTTTTATAGCGAATTTGTGAATAATAAATTCTGACTATTATTATTTTTGCTAGAAAAGATCTCATTTCTAAAAAGTTTCGACAATTTATTTAATTAATTAATATCCAATTATTCATATTTAAGAAGTCTTTTAAAAAGCAAATTAAGTATAAGTAATTGACTAAATTTTACATTGATAACTTATACAATGCTATAAATTCTCTGATTCACTTCAATTTTTGCAATTCAATTAAATGATAAATTCCTAAGTTAATAAGTTTAATAGCCCATATCCTGAATTAAATATGCAACCCATAAATGAAGTTAAATTATAGTTTGTATAGAACAATTATGTTTGAGCTTAATAGTAATATTATGCTTGATGGTTTTATGGTTTTAATGATAAAATTAAAATTATAAATACTTTTTATTATATTTTGATTGAATTCTTTCATTTGGGAGCTTTGCAGTTCATCTTCTCAGAATTTTTTATAGAAATTTTTATTTCCTAAAAATATGCAATAAATTATGTGATTTTATCAATAAAACGTTGTTTTTATTTATTATTTAAAAAATCCCTGATCTAATTTTTACTTTCTTTGACAACTTCAAAAATCTATGATTATGTATATTTTTCATAGAGTTCAATAAAATTAAATAAAAATTATAATCTTGAAGAAATTTGAGCTGATTGAGATTCCCTATTCATGGTATTTCTTGATGGCCATTCTTCGCTCCCAATTCCATTTGTAAACTTGGGAAATTTTTAAATCCATAATTTTGGCAATCTCTTCCATCTTCTCGCTTGACCAATTTAATTATAAAATAATTAATTTTATTATTTATAATTTTAATTATTTCTCTATAAATTATTTGTAAACGAGGGTTAAGAGTGAATTATTTCTCCAAGAAATGAAAAATAATTATGTTCATAATTCATTATATGCAAATATTTAGCATGATTTTTAAGAAAACTTAATCTTTGCGAGAATAAATACTGTCACATAAAGTTTTCATTGAATTATACTGATCAGAACCTTTGCTTCCTTAACTTAGTCACTTTGACTTTACTGAAATTCTTGTTGAATTACCCATCGGAAACTACATACCAGAAACTTGAACCTTTCTTGTATTAAGTATACTTATAGTTCTGTAAATCATTTTCTTGTAGATAAAGTTTTCTTTAAAATCATGCTGATTAAACTATATAGTATTTCTTTATGGATAAAAAAATGTCCTTGATTAAATTGATAATAACTACTAAAGTATAAGAAACATAAGTTCTTTAAATATTAAAAATAAGTACACCCTCTCACATTATTTTAAATTAGATTGCAATTATTTTTATAATTAAATGATATGATTGCTTTAAAATACATTATTTTTATATGATAAACAGCATTTTCATTAATAATGAATGTCTTCACTTTTTTAGTTGATATAATTACAAATTTTTATTTATAAACTCTATTTTATTTAATATGATTGCTTTTAAAAGTATAATATTTATTATGGACTAAATAAATTGTTTATTATTTTTATAAGAAATGAACTTGATGTTGATTTTTTACAAGACAAAAGTGAGAACTTTTTGATTTTTGTCGTTAATATTTGTCAACTTAATATTTTTTCCCCTATTTATTATTTAGTACGAATAGGGGGTTAAATCTTCCTGATTTATAGATTGTATTGCTTCGCTATGATAAATTTTAACAATTATTATTTCAGATTTATATTAAATATATTAGAGTTTTAGAAATTAATCACATGTAAATCTATAAAATAACAAAGAAAAAATGAGATTCATAATAAGTTATTTCTCATTCTTTTAAAGGAAGTCTATTTTTAATATAGAATTATAAAGACAATTTATTTGTTTTATGGTTGTAGATGAAAATTTATTATCCTAAATATTAATAATAACTTTGAATTTAAAGAAGAAATTAAATTAATTAGTTAATTTTCTGATAAAAAATATCTTTTAAAACTTAAAGTAATTGAAATGCATTGAAATTTCTAATCAATATTATTTCATGTTTAAAAAACGTAAAAAGACCTATTTTATTAAAGAAAATTTTAATTTTAAAACTAAAAGTAAAAGTCAGTAAATCTAACTCCTCCCTAGTACGATTTTTCCTGTGCCTGGCGAGCTCTCCAGGCCTTAAATTATCGTAAAATGTTAATTGTTTTCGAATAATTTACTTAATTTTAAATTATAATTATAATTTATGCTAAATAAATATAGATTACATGCACATTTTTAATCCAAATATAAATAAATTCCAAAATAACATTTATTATCTTATATGTAATCATAAAAATTAAAGCAATATAACATTTTTCGAAGAAATATTTCGCTCATTTTTAGAAGGTGTAAATAATGGAAGGACTTCTGTCTGCTCACAAGATTTCGATTGCACATTCTAACAGAACATATCGAAGCTTAGAGAATCGTCTGGTTCTTTATACAATATTAAAATATAATTTAATTTACTATGATATTCAATGAATAAATGAAATAATATGATGAATTTTAAAAGATATTTATTTAAATAATTATTATATAAGTTTTAAGGGAAAAAACGAAGAAAATATGATATAATATCACCTGAATTAGGTTTTTACTAAACTTCAATGTTCTAAACTGAATTTGATGATGCTCTTGGTTTTTGGAATGATGATTATTGATGTATCACAATCAAAAGATAAACTTCTTTATTACTAATTTTTGACAATAATTTTGGAAAGAATTCATAATTTATTAAAGATAAGCTTGCATTTGTGTACTAAATAACAAGACATGGAGCAAGAGCATCAAGTGGAGAAGACCCAGGTAAGTTTAGAGTTAATCCTGGAATGCTATACCAATAATAAATTAAAGAAAATCGCATTATTTTTAAATCAATTTAATGCTAACAGAATAAGGCATGAGACAAAGACTCCTGCAAGGCATGGACAATAGATTCAAATACATAGTACAGGAATAACTGCTAGATTAGACATACAATCCTAATTAGATGTGAGTCAGATCTGATGATGTGTTCAGGACTATATAGAGTGGATATGCAGAGTTAATGGGTTTGTACCCTCCACTTACTACAAACAAAATGGAATCTGATGGAAATTAAGCATCATATTCAGTTATGACACCGCACATATCATATAAAAAATCTATTCTTCAAAGGTTTATTCTTATAACTAATACCATTAAGTTAATATAATGACACCAAGAGAAGTATTAAGTTTGAAATCAGGAAAAGGCATGCCTCACTTAAAAATCAGAAACTATAATTAAATGAAAGAATAACTCGGCCTGAATTCAATTGTTGATGGTTACTAGATGATACCCGTCTTTAATTTCATTGATGCTAACTATGATGATGATATTGCTTTTAAGGGGTGTTAATGGGCTAGTCAATCTAAGGCTCACAATAAATACTAAAATTAAAAATATTTATATTTCATTTTTTATACAGAAAATTCTTTTACACAGCTTATTTATTTAGAATTATTAAAATAAGAAAGATCCAGCTACATATGCGGATGTTTTAGGGGATTACCTAGAGATATTGAGAGAACCTTTATAAAAAGCATTTAATATAAGTGATAAGAAAGCTTAAAATCTTACTTTTTCAGAGTTATCTGGCTATGGTAATATGATTATAATGGTATAATGCTAAGTTTCATGAAAGTATCAATATGTAATTAATTTATGGTGACAAATTTAGATGTGAAGATTTTGAGGGTGATAAGAGAAGAAATAACTTTACTTCAACGGAAGTATACTATTTGAGAACTATGTAGAGGGACTCACTTGCCATGCCAGCGAGTGAAAAATACTAATTATACTTTCTAAATTTTAAAATTTCCTCGTTGGGAAATGGAAAAAATATTTTAAGAAAAAGGGAGGCAGCTATTCATGACAAAGTAATTCTCGAAGCCCCTGGAGGCTATGAAGAAGATGGTGAGCCAACTGATAAATGAAGAGGACACTCGGGACTCCCTGAAGTTATTCTTCTACTCAGCCCACGATGACACGCCCGCCAACGCCATGCCATTCCTCAACCCACTCAACTACATTCTCGTTGATATCCCTTACGGTAATCACAATAGAAATTAGTAATAAGTATATAATAAAACAATTCTATTCTTGAAAATTTCTAAATAAATACGTATAAAACTGAAAAGCTGTAATTATTTTAACTTATTTTAATTTTAATAGGAGTAGAATGATATCTAAATGAATTAGCATCAAATAAATAGGTGATAGAAATCAATAATAAAAATATTAAATATTTATATTTTTTATTGAATTCCAAATGCTTAAATTTATATGTATTTTAGTTTGTAATGATATTTAAATTGTAAAGAATCAACAAATTAATAAATTTAATTTTGAAAGAATGATTTTAAGATATAAAATATGTCAAAGATATTAAATCTTAGCTAAGCTCTTGATAATTGCGTTTATTTCTAGGAGTTTCAATTTGGTCACTGCCAAGGATAATTTAATTTAGCAACACTAAATTATATATAAATTAATTAATTTAAAATTATAAATATTACCATAGATAAACTTGGTTTTGTATACCAAATTACAAGACATGGAGCTAGAGCATCAGGAGGAGTGGACCCTGGGAAGTTTCCAGTTTCCCCTGGAATGCTCAAAAATATATGAATAAATGGTAATTAAATAAGTTTAAATTAACATAAAATTATAAAGCTAACTTAGTAAGGAATGAGATAAAGATTACTGCAGGGAATGAATAATAGGTTTAAATATATAGTACAGGAATAACTTCTTGATGAAACTTACAACCCAAATCAAATTTATGTGTAGTCTTAACATAAAATAATATATAATCAATTTATGATTAATGATAGAATATCAATCACCTTTATATTAAACACTTAGAAAAAAATGGAGTAATTATTTGAAACATTTCTTTTTATGAAATAAAAAGAAATTTAGAGGATTTTGAGTCCTCTGATGTTCTAAGAACTCTATAAAGTGGATATTCAGAGCTTATGGGATTTTACCCACCAATCAACAAAAACCTAGGAGAAACGAAATAATAAACTACTAAACCCAATCTCTCTATTTTGACTTAAATTTAAAAGTTATTCGTTTGTAATATGTGAATTTCAATCTATAAATAATTCTGGTATTTTTGACATCTGGAGAAATTAGAAGCTTAAAATAAGGTAAAGGTAAGCCGAGATTAAAAATAAGAAATCTTAAAGAAATTGAGAATAGTCTTAGTTTTGATATTTCAGGGACAATTGATGGGTTTTAAATGATTCCAATCTTCAGCTATTTAGAGCAAAATTTCAATGACGATACTATATTTGCAGGGTGTCAATGGGCTAATCAACGGAAAGTACACATTGTTTATTCATTAAAATTATTATTTTACACAATGAACCAGATCCAACTGCATATACAGAAGTTTCAGCTGATTATCTTGAAGTTTTAAAAGAACCCATATAGAAAGCTTTTAACTTAACTGACTAATAAGTTTAAAATTTTGGTTTCCCAGATTTGAGCAGCTATGGTGAATTTATATAATTCATGTTAGTTAAGGAATATGGCAATTGAAAATTTATATTTAAATCACATATTAGTGATAAGTTTAGATGTGAGGATTTTTAAGGAGATATCAGAAGATTCAATTTCACTCCTACTGAGATATATTACTTAAGAACGTTGCAAAGAGACTCTTTGTCTATACCATGTGGTGAAATTTTACTATTATTTGAATGAATAAATAAAATGTATTTATTTTAAGAAAAAGGGAGGCAGCTATTCATGACTAAGTAATTCTCGAAGCCCATAGAGGCTATGAAGAAGATGATGAGCCAGCTGATAAATGGGGAGGACACTCGGGACTCCCTGAGGTTCTTCTTCTACTCGGCCCACGATGACACTCCCGCCAACGCCATGCCATTCCTCAACCCACTCAACTACATTCTCGTTGATGTCCCTTACGGCAGTTCTTTTACTTTTCTATTTTAGTATTTCCATTTCAATCGATTGAATGTGTATAATTATTTACTTACGAGTTGAGATACAATGAAGATTGTTTAAATGATAAAACTACATCTGCAGATGAAAAGAGGAAATGCTTTAAAGTTCATTCTCTTTATAATAACAATCCCTTGAGGTTTGATACTTGTGAATAGAATGTCAATTCTAACCAATCAAGTTTATAAATTTATTTTTGTATTAAATTTGTTTTTAAATTAATTTAGTGTAAATTTTCATGAATAAATTTATAAATTGTAATCAAGTGGTAAGAAAGCATTGAAGGTAGACAGTAAATTGCCAGTGTGTTTATTTGATGATTTTTTAAACCATATATAAAAAGCAAGCTACTAAGGAGATGTAAAAGAAGCCTGCTCTTAACCCTACATTCCCGGATAAGAATGACAAAAAAACTTTATTATAATATAGATTTATTAATATGATTTAAAATATCACATAATTTCATTGATATATCCATAATAGAGTCACATAAAAGTAAAATTAGTCAGAAATTAAAATTAATTAATTTTAATTGTAATATTTTGCACTTTATTTTTATCACAAAATGGCATTAGTTCTTAAAGATCATAATAATCACAATCAACGACTAGACTTTAACAATAAAACCCTGGATAAATTGAAATCAATCATGAACTCCCTCGGACCTGTAGATCAAGATTTGAATACAGTAAATTATACAAGTCTATTTTATATAATCTTGATTTATAGATACTACATGACGAGGTGTTTAAAGTAAATAATAGCACTATATCAGAAATTTCTCATGGAAAATTGCAAGTACATCACGTAAGTAAAATTATCAAAAATTATTTATACGAATAATTTACTAATTTTTTTTCAGGAACCACAACCACACCTTGTGAGAATGGAAGTAGCTAAATTCAAAGCTTAAATGCGAAGATAAGAAATTGAATTTAACCTCAATACTGCTATGTTGGAGGGAATCATTAATAAAAAAGAATATGTAAGTTACAAAAATACTCAAAACTAAAGCTATTTTAATCTCAATTTTCTATTGATAATAATCCGCAAAGTTAGATTCTATAGTATATTTCAACTTATCATAATGAGGAATTTATATAAATAACTTGAATTTAGGACTAAAAAATGAAACTGATAGAAGAAAACAAGGAAATGATAGCACAAGCAGTTTTAAACCCTGAAGACGATAGATTAATAGAGTAGAAATTAGGTTTAGTTTCTTCAGTTAGAGAAGTATAAAATATGGCCTAATAAACCAGCTAAAAGGTTGATAAAGAGGAATTTGTAAGTTCAAGTTCATCATTTTTCTATAAATATAACTGATTAATATAGTAAAAATAAGTGTAAGATTCCAAGTAACTGGTTAAGAGACTGCAGGAAGAGAGGAAAGAAAGAGAACAAAAGAAGATTTAATAGCAGAAATTGGAATAAGAACGCAGATATAAAGACGAGGAGGAGAAGATGAGATAGTTGGAGGAGGAAGCTTTCAAGAAGGAAGAGGAGAAACGCAAGAAATTAGAGGAAATGCAGAGGAAAATACAGGAGAAGGAGATGGAGAGAATGAAGTCAAAGCCATTTAATATATAATAACTATTTTTATTATAAGCAAGATGGGCATGTTAAGGTGAAACATGTGATAAATGCACAGCCACTGTACAAGTAATTTGAGGAAAAGTATTAAAAAGAAGTTGAAATGCCTCACTTAGAATTGAAAAAGAAGCAATTAGAGGAACTTAGGAATTTCTATAAACCAATCTAGAGATAAGATTTTTTAATTAAATTATATCCAGATTTTCTTAATAAATTTGAATAAATCTACTAATTAAGGCAGTTTGTACCATTTTTATATAAATTAATAAAATATTATAATAAATAGGATAAGACTTACAGGAGCACGCTTTGAAATACGAATAGATCCGTTCTGTAAAGCAAGAAGAATCTCGCAAGTAAAGAGACATCTCCATCAAGGCAGAGAGAGACCACCAAGCCAACCTCCGTTACAAACTGAAGGATAACTTAAACCTGAGCGTAATCCAAGACTCAAAGAAAGTGGAGGAAGAATTGATAAATGCAGAGAGGAAGAAGTATGTGGATAAGGTCAAGAATTACGCCAAGCAAGTCAAAGACATGTACTTTCCCAAAGTCAGTGAGGCCAAACAGATTGAGTTGGAGTAGAGGAAAGAGCAGTTGAGAAGCCAAAACATCAGGAGAAGCATGGCTGATCTTAAAGTTAACAGCAGTGTTGATGCATCTAATGGTAATAAATATAGTATTTATTATAGAGGAGGGTTTATATAACAAAAGTGTATACTAGTTAATTTAATATGGTGGCAGAAGTGGTAAATTGCACCCCTTAGGAAGTGGCCGAGGAGTGAGTAGCAGTGTCTATAAAGCAGGTGGTTTGAGAGCAAATGCTAGCGGTTTCGCTACTGATGTCTCTTAAGATAATATAGACCCTAATGATTTTATATATTATAACTTTCATTTAAAGTATTTTTAAGTGTATTTAATGACTTGGAAATGAGCCAGATATAGCTTTAATCAAACAGAGAAGGAAACAAGGCAAGGAAAGTAGACTGGTCCAAACATAAAAATTCCATGGCTCCACAAGCAGCTCCTAAGCCAAATACCAAATTATTAGAAGAATAAGTCTATAAATCAACTGATTTTTTGAAGGATCTGAGAGCTAAGCGAGAGTAAGACGAGAGAGACGGTGTTGCTCCGAAGAGAGTGGGAGAATTTTCTTATATAAAAAAATGATTTAGCCAATTTCACATAAATCTCATTTGTTTAATTTTACTCTAAAATATCAAATAAAATAGAAGAATTGTAGAAAATAGAGAAGATGCTTAATAATCCTAATTTAAGCGAGGCTGAGAAACTGGAATTTGTTAAGAAAAGAGCTGAACTTATGGAAAAACAAGCTCTAAGAGATGAAATGTTAATTCTATTAATAATAAAACATTGATTAAAAATTATTAAATAATAAATATTTGAATTCGGGCAGGGCATTAAGACAACATAGAAAAGAACATAGCAGTTAATGATAAATACATAGATGCCATCACTGCCAAACTCAGAATACTCGATTAAATTTGATTTATATAAACCCTGCAAGTTTATATATGATAGATCTGCAATTAATCATTAATTTAAACTACTTTCAAATTTATTTTGATTTTGTCTTATGTCATAATATAAAGTAAAATTATGATTGCCACTAAATAATAATTATCCCAAAAATAAATTTAGATTAATAAATCACCAATCACATATTTATATTTGATAATGGGATTATAGCATTCAATAGTCGTTACAAAAATATAAATAAATATAGACGAAACAAAAAATATAAGTATCTCAATTTTACATTAAATTTAATTACTATAAATTTTTACAATTTGAGCATCATTATCATCGATTAATGAGATGAAAGGTATTTGCTTAAAATTTAAGGCATTAAATTACTTAAGTTTTTATATTCATTTTGTATGATCACTCATCATCAGATTTATTTGATTCATCATCGCTGTCATGAGCAGTGAACCCACCAGCATGTACAAATTTCACATCCCCATTAACAGTTCCAAAAGCCAACACATGCCCATCATGACTGGTGTCTAGAGAAAGGACTCCTGACCCGCAACCAGTGATGTGAGCTATCTCTTTAAAGCCCTGTCTTCTGTCTGCATTGTGAGAGAATAATTTCACGTCTTTCGAGCGAGCTCCTCCTGCTACAATCACGCTATCTAACTTATTGCTTAATCATAAATAAATATGGCAAATAGGCCTAAAAATTAGTAGAATAGTACAAAATTGCAATTATTTGAAACTCTTATTACTTTGTATTAGTATTCCAGAACTTACTAGAAGTAACATAGCCAACTTCTTGTTCTCCAAAAGCCTCACCCCACGAGATATCATGCATTAATTTGCACTCCTTCAACTTTCTGGTGTCATACACTTGCAAATAGTGTGATGATTGGTAAGCTCCCACACTCAACATGTGGCCTTTGATGTCAATAGAGTCACCACCAATCAATGGCCCGAAAATATCTCCAACTTTTTCATCTCCCTTACATCTATAATAATAATATGATAAAGGAATTAAAGTTATTCACTTTTAAGGGTTTTTAACTTTACAATCGTTTAAGTAAATACTAAAATTACTATTAAATTATAATGTCGTTAATGAGAATATAGGAGTCCCAACCACCTGAGTACACAACAAATGGATTGTTTGGGTCAAATTTCACACTGTAAATTCTATTGCTGTGTCCAATTAACTCATCATCAATATGAACTTAGAGTCCTCCGCCTATTCCATTAAATATAAAATGATATTTCAAATATTTATATTACTCCACCTTGCTTGATAATATCCTTGACCATAGTTGTACTTGGTTGTACTACAATTTAATGAGTTCTCTGCATAGTCTCGTTATCATAAATATGAATGGTTTGAGCCTAACCACCTACAGCAAAGATACCAGTCCTTGGACATACATCCAAAGCGAAAAGCTAATTTTCATCAGTGTTTTCTAAGAATTAACTGACTTGCTAAGCGCTTTAAGTGTCAAATAGTGTCACTTTCCCATCTGAATTAGTGGTTAAAAGTTTGTTTTCGTTCATCCATCTATAGTCAATTAATTTTAATCATACGCATATTTTAATATCAATTAATTAATAGTAGTTGATAATTTACCTGAAACAAGTGAAAACCTAAGCTGATTGTTTGCCCTCTCCAGCGACTATGATTTCTTCAAATCCACTGTTTTCCGGGTTTAACAGCTTCAAGGCACCGTCTTGATACCCAACTGCCACTTCCTTGCCTGTTTTATTGAATGCCATGTAATTAACACCTGAGTTTCCCTCTATACAAATATATTAATTACATTGGATTGCCATAATGGAGATAAAATATAGATAAAATAATCCTAATGTTTCTGTGTTATTACTTACTATGGGAGTGCATATGCTACAGTTTGTGTACTTAATCATGTAAAATTATCTTCCCACTAGAAAATGAAATAAGATAAGTTCAATAGCTTACTGGGAAGAACTAGATGAGTGATGTGAGTGATGCATGCTTTTAGTTTTTTTATTTGCTTTTTAGATAAATCTATAATTTATTATAATATAAGCTTAATGTACATATCTTTAATTAACTGAGCTACTATTTAAATTAAGATTATAGCAATATATTTTCAAACTTAATTATATATCATAATTAAGATTAATTTATACATTATATTCTTCTCAAATTTAAAATGAAGAAATTAACAGACTAGAATCAAACCTAGAAAACTTTATAAAACTCTAAAATCGAGCATAATTTAAATAGTAGATCCCCAAATATGATAAATTCTCATCATAGCTTAATACAGAGTGCATAAATGCAATTATAAGGTATTTCATCTGATAAAAATAACCTAAATGATATACATAGAAATATAAAATAAAAATTAGTCTAAAAAAGAACTTAAGAATAGCTCAGTGAATTTGATAAAATTTGGGAGTAATTTTATTCAGCACAATTATTATTTATATTAAACTTATCAATTTAAATCTAAATTTAAAGCTGATTCTTTGAACTCCCCAAAAATAATGAAAAAATTGGACAATTATAGCAACAATGAAGAGTAAAAATCTTCAAACTAATTATCATAGTAACCAAGACAAACTTCAAAAGTTCTTTATAACTCGAAAGGCATCAAAATTGCTGAAATATAACAAAATAATTTGCCTTAATTCTCCAATAATAAATATAGATACTCGTAACAAAAGCAGAAATAATTAATATATGAATAAAATGAGAGAGAAAATAACAGCAATATGTAATATAAAAAAATAAATTTAGAAAAAAATTTAATATTATGCCAAATAAATTTGTATTTTTTCTTCTTAATGAACCTATTATTATATTTAAAAGTCTATTTAGGCAATTTTACATTTTTTTTCTTCTAATGCTTGTTAATTTTTAGTAATTTAAACATTCAAAATTTTTATTAAAACTATAATTATTTTTTCAAAAATTACCATTCAATTTTTCAACTACATTTGTAACACATTTACTTTTATTGTACTTTAAATTTATCAATTACTTACTTTTTTCCATAGAAAAAAGTTAAAATTTGATAGTATTCAAACTTCCATATAAAACAAAGAATAATAATAACCTGAAATCAGCCCTAAGCAAATAAAATATCTGAATGACTAAATGTATTTCTTTATGATAAGAAATGGTACATCAGAGTTCATTGAGCTGCTCAGCCCCTTCTTAAATATTTATTTTACATTATGTGAAATGAATATTTCACAAATTTATATTGATTAAATAACTAGGCAGTCCTTAATGCGCTTATGAACCCAAAACTAACTTTTTCTGAATCGTCAATTGTGCACATAGCTGTGCTTAACTACATCAAAAATCCGTTTTTCTTAGAGTATATACTTGCAACGACTACTATGCCAATTAATACTTCAAATTTTGAAGGATATCTGCCTTGGCATTTGCTAATGCACTTCACTGATTAATACAATTTATTTAAAAGTTATATTTTTAAAAGGATTTTCTAATTATTTTCCTGATGATGTGCTTTTTGAGAAATTAATCGACCTATTTATGAAGCACAGACCATCTGAGCTAAATCTAAATCACGTTGTAGTGACTGAACTCTATCAGCCAGTATTTGACACTAAATCAAATAACGGCTTGACTTTACTTCACTTGGTTATGTTAAAAGCTCCCTCAATGAGAAAACTTAAAATATTTATTGATTATGAGTACGATTTTAGTTGGAAGGTAGCCAAGGAGAGTTATTATTTAGGAATAGGATTCATTTAAGAAAATAATTATCAATAAATTCTAATTATTCTTAGCTAAATTTTACAAGTATAGAAAATTATTCTATAGTTTAAAAATGATTGCACATCATTTATAAAAGGACTTTTTGTTTTTCCAATCATTTTGCTGATATAATCATTGACTAGCATATATTAATGCATGTTTATTATAAAATTAATACAATTTTAGAGAACAAAAATATGAGGGGATTTTTAAAATTTAAAATAAAAATTTGAAATTTATTTTAATTAAATAATTTATAATTCTATAATAGTAGCTTCAGATACTCAAAAGTTAGGAATAATTATTTAATAAGAAATCTTTATCTAAAGTGTATTTAGTTAATGGACTTTAAATTCAAGACCATCCCTAGTTTGTATATCAACCAGATTCTATAAATAAACAAATCTATAAAAATGCTGATTGGGAGATGAATTAAATAATAACTTGCTTAAATAGACATAAGAATAAAATAGCCACTTACGAAGAATGTGTTTAAATAGTGGAGAAAGTTTTTCGTTTGACTAGAGGATAAGCTTTGATAGAATTTTTGATAATTATAGAGATGTTAAAGAGAAAATATTAAAGATAAAAAGCTATGTTAGATCATTATGAAACCAATTCAAAGAGAGGATTTTAGATGCTTTGTAAATTGAGCGATGGTAAAATAAGAGAAATTGCAAAATACATTTGAAATTAATTTAAAAATATATTAAATGTTTAATCTAATTATTTGTTTATAATTCTAGAATGAACTTTTTAATAAGTTAAAATTCAATTATGTAAATCGAATTCATTTATTTTTTATATCATGGTATTCAAATCCAAGTCTTTCTATCATGTCATCTGTGTCAACCAAATCAAGGTACTCCATATCGAAATTATTGAAAAAGTACTCAACAAAACTCTCTGGGCATACGAAGCTACCATCTGCACTGTCACATCCATATTTAAGTTTGTTAGTTTGAGATATCAATATGTCAAAAGCTCGTTTTATAATATTTGGGTTCTCTCTTATTCTCATTAAGAAACTAAGTTAAGGGTACCATCTAAGTGTTTTTTCTTCACCATTCTCAAATTCTTCTCTTTATAGCTATTCAAGTCTTTGAATACCTTCGATTAACTAACCTAAATTATCTTGATTATTTTATGAAGGCTAAATCTACTCATCTACCAACATTAAACTTTTCTCTTGTTATTTGTTAATAGCTATTAATAGCTTAGAATCTTCACATTTCGAATTTGCCCATTTTGACATGTGAAACTCATCTTTCAAGAAGTTTCGTTCTATGTCCATCCACAAGTCACTGATTATATCTGTTTAGAAAATACGCTTGACATCTGCATAGCGGTTCTTTATAGTTTACTAATCAACAAAGGCCAAGAGCTTAAAGTAAAACATAAGTACTCTAATTATAGGTGTCTTAATTGGTATCGATCTTATCCTAAACTCTCTTAATACTTAATAAGCATAGCCAAAGAAAGGCACGTAGATGCTCACATGCTTGGAATATTAAGCATGAATTGAATCAAAAGTGTTTAGTTCTCCATCAATGATAAGAAGTGTGGGTTTAAAGACATGGTCACCAAACTCTTTCTTGCACCAATCAAGAACGTGAGGTACAGATTCAGACTTTTCAGATTGAGAAATACAGTGCAAAAGTGTATAAAATTTATAGTTTGTGTAGTCTAGAAATTGTAGATTTATCACGCATTCCCAATCTAGCTACTTTGGATTGAAAGCACAAGATTTCAACTTGCAAAAAGTGTCTATTAAAATTATTTAAGGTATGTTTGGATCAATTCTGGTTTTCAGCATATTTATTTACCATTCTGAAGCATAAAATGTTAAGAATTTGCTCTGTCCAAAGATTAAAACTTCTGAAACTTCTCTACCAAATTATAAATGCTTGAGAGTTTTAATATGAGAAACATCTACGAATGCCGCTGCAGCATGATAATTTTTACTAGGACTTTATTCTTTATTTAATTAATGTCGAGATTCAATCATTAGCCACTCTTTTAAATGTGAATGTTTATTTAATAACTCTGCAAACATGTAGTTTTTGTAAAGCTCCTTTATAACATCAACTGTACTAATTTAACTTAATTAAGTCTAACCTTAAAGCTGAAATTTCCTGAAAGCATCTTTTATTAAATTAATCAAAAATAGAGTTTCTTCATTAATTTGTGGTTTCTTAGAAGGCAACAAAGAAACATCTGTTGAACTTGTGTGATATGACTGATTGTAGAGTGAAATGTCAACTACAAGCTGCTAATCAATCGAATTATGTTCTTTATAAAAAGTATGATGCTCTAAAATGACACTATGCTATATGTGAATAAAGCCTATGTCATCGATTTAACCATGCTGATTTACATGACTATTGATTCTCCATATACCCCTACATCCTTGTGTCTTAAATTCCTCACATTTATAATACCTGATAGTTTTGTGTTAGGTATCTGGTCTATATCTATAATTGCCTCTTACTATCATAGACTGAAGTTCTTCCTTTCTATCAAAGTCTAAGTTCAAAATTTCATCGTATTCTTTTTATTAAGTGTAGAGGGACACTTGATATTCGTTTGTTGAAGAAACTCTTTTTCTTTTCAGGTTTCTTCTTTATTGTTATTCTGATTCTTACTGACATTTATGTTGAGTGTCAATTAGATTTCTTACAAAAAGCTGCATAAACTAGTGATTTTAGAAACATATCAAGTCTGAAATTTTAATAACAGTTATGACCAGGTATTTCATTCCTAGTATTACTTAAATATAAATTAATGAAATCTTTACTTGATTAGTTTACAAAATTAAAAGACAAATCTATATATTTTAGATTTTAATATATCAATAAAAACAAATACCCACTTTCAATACATTCTAGCAATATCCTCGCTGCATCTGTAATAATAAACTACCACTCTTTATCACTCTATATCTCTATGAAATCCAACTGTGGATCTATAAAATATGCAATAGTTTCGCTTTATGAGTTCTGTATGCCCATTAATTTATCTACTTTTTCAAAGAATTAGGTGAGTGTGGGTGTCAGAGTGGCTGTAAGGTATTTTAAAGTCTCATAGTACACAATTTTTAGAGTTGGCGGTTCTTGTGAATCTTTTATATTTAATTGAGTTTCAAGCAGATCTTGTTGAGAAGTTATCGGGTAAAGTAATTATTGTTCATTTCTCTCTTGAATGTTTGTTTACTGGCTTATTTCTTAATAGGAGTTTTCTACTATTGCTAAAAACTTATTAATTTAGAAATCTTACTTTTGTATTAATTTATTATACTTTAAATAAGACAAGTTTAATTAATTATTTTAGTGAGATATATAAGATGACTTATATTTTATAAAATATGATAAAAATTAGTAAAAATAGCAAAACATTTAATTTAACTTTTCATTTCAATAAAAATCATTTTTATTTTTATAAAGATTCATTTATTTGGGTAGCAATAATCAAACATTTAATTAAATAAAAACAAAAGAATAACGATTATTTATTTCCAAATTTAATTATGTTTCATCAATAACATATAAGCTCTTCTTGGAATATTAATTTGAACTTTATTTATAGTTTAATTAGTACTATCAATCACAAAAAGTTTTATAATCTATTTGAATCTTTAAAATTTTGAATCTAAAAATTGACTCTGTATAAATCATTTTAAATAGTATATTTTTTTTAATTGAATAACACCAAGGAAGATAATGAATTGTAAATAAATCTAATAAAGTATTATATAAAATCACGATTCTAAACTAATCAATCTTCAAATTTATTAATAAAACTACTTTTTCTAGATTTAATTTAGTTAATTACTGGCTGCTGTTTATCAATTTTCAATTTCATATTTGGGGGTATAAAAAGATATAATTTATTTATCATAAATAACTATTAATTATTGAGAAAAATAATTATATTAAATAACCATTAATAATATTCTTGATAGGGGAGTCAGGTCCTTCATATTATGGAGGCTGCTCGTCGAATTCATCAAACTCGTTTTCAGAATCTGAAAACCCATATTATTTCTTTAAATCTCTCGCTTACTTCGCTATAGAATTTAATTCATCTTTATTGCTATATGTAAATATAAATAAAAATAAGTTTAACTTTAAATAAATATATAAAATGAATTTGATTAAAATCACAAAGAAATAATCATTGAATTTTCATTAATTTATGCTCTATTGATAAATATGTAAATTTTCAATAAAATTAAATATACCTATTTTTGAAACTTTAGAATATCATCTCGATTCTTGTATTTCAATTAAGTTTAAGCTTTCTCCCTCAGACTTTCCAAAAGCCTATAAATTTTCTAGTCCTTTAATGAATATTTAAATTTCTTGAAGAGATTTTGCTTTTCGTTTTTCTACATGCCATGCATAAGCAAGGGCAGTTGGACGTTGTGCTTCTCGAATAGATAACTTGGAGAGGTCTTTTTAACTAATTGTTCTTAGAAATTATTTTGGAATTAAGGGGTTTGCGATTTATTAAGAAAGTTATCTATGTTTTTACTTGCAAATCCTAAGGAAGCAGAGTATTATAATAAAATCAAAGGTTTTTTTTAAATGTCTTATTATGACTATCTCATTAAAAAACAATATAAAATTAAAATAAAGGAAGTTTGATTTAATGGACTTCTCTAAGAATCATTAAGCAATTGCCTTTTATTAGGAGACTAGTAAAAATCTCGATAGTAATTATTCATGCTGTTAGTCTCATTAAATTTAGGGCTGTTTGGAGCACTTTAAATAAATTAATTCAACTGATAGCTGTTATGAGCTTCTTAAATATATCTTCGATGAAATTGATTTGTTAAGTAATAAGATAATTTCTATTAACCTTTTAAGCTATTGTGGCCGGATATGCCTCCAAATTTCTGAATGTAAGAGGCAGTTGCCATTTCATATGGTTTCTGGTCATTGATGAGGTCTGAATTATTATAATTTTCTCTTCTAAATTATCAATATCATAAAATCTATATATATCAAATCAACAAATAAAGGCATAATCAATGCAAGGCTATATAACATTTTATTTTATCGCAATGGCTTTGTAAAATTTTTATTTTAGTAAAGCTAAATAACAATTTCTTCTATTAGATATGTTTTAGTTTCTTTGAATTAGTTGACGATAAGCACTATAAAACTTCAAAGATTCAGTATTTTGAAACTCATATTCATGATCATTCTATAAAAGCAATTCCTTAGCATTTTTATTGATACTTTTAAGTTTAGTTTTACCAATAAAGCTAGGATTTTAATTCAAACTTCTTAATGATTAATTTGACTAAGTGTTAGTGGCAGCTGAATTTTCTTCCATTATTTATTAATTAGGCTGAGTTATATAAACATTGTTAAAGTTATTCAATGATTGCCTAAGTTAAGAGTCATTATTGATGTTCTTAATATAACTTGAATCATGGCTTATTTACAAAATTTCTTACTTATTTTTTCCTGAAGAGATTTAAGAGGACTATCTAAGATTTTCTCCTTCATTAAGAGATTAAAATTCACTTAAAGCAATTGCTTCGCCCTTGTTAAACTAAGGGTTTTTTATCCGATTAAGTTCGTTCTCAAATTACTTGAAGTTCTTGGAACTCACTCTAATTGGTTTTGAATACTAATCATCCTTTAAACTGAAGTTAAAGCCATTTATTTGCTAGTTTGATGTTTTCTTTCTCATTGCTAGATTACTCTTTGAGGTTTCTCCACCTCCATTTCTTGGAGTTATATCTGAACCAATGTTTTAGCGTCTCCACATAATTGTAGTCTAATTTTTAACATATAACAGTCTTTCTAGTTCCCTGATTTTTTCACCAGTTTAGTTTTCTCCTTATACTATTGGATTCTCAGATAAATTTAAAACCATTAACCTCTAGAAGTTTTAAGCATAGAGCAACTCTTCTTAACTTTGAACTTAGTTATTGCTCAAATCAAGTTCTTCTAACTTATTAAGATTAAGCTTTTTAACTTACAATTCTTCATAGTGAATTGCTTCCATATTATTATTAGAGAGATTTAGTCTCTTTAATCTTGGCATCGATGCAAATGCAACAAACAATTTGTTAGCATTGTAAGTTTAGTTCTTAGAGGAAAACAAATTATACGACAGATTGAGATCTTCAAGCTGATTTAAGAAAGATAGGTCGTCTGGAAGTTGGGAGAGGTAGTTTGATGTGAGGTCTAAGGTTTTCAACCTGGGGAGATATTTTAAGTTATAAAGTGTCGAAACTGGGATGGTATTATAACTTAGTCCAAGAGTGTCGATCATTTTTAAGCCAAAAAAGGTTTTATTTGCAATTTCTTTATTTTCTTGCAAAATTTCAAAAGCTTCTTGAATAAATTACAAATTGCTGATATTGTTATATGCTAAATTTAAACTCATAAGATTCTTTAGTATTCCAAATTTTATTAATTCTAATTAATTATTCAATTGATTATCATAAAAATATAAAATATATTTAATAGATTTCATAGATTTTCCTATATAAAAATTTCTAGAGTTATTTTATAATTATATCAGAGCAATCAAGATAATTCAGATTATTGAAATAGCCGAGATCATTCTGATTAATGACATTGATGCACAATGATTACACATTAGCCCTGATTGCTTCATGAGGTAGTTTGACTCTACAAGAATACAATAATGTAAATCCATCTAATATGGTAAAATTTTCAACTTTATTCTTTTTCAGTAAGTAATTTTACAAAGTTTGAATATTTACCCCTGCGTCTATATTATCTTAATTTAAGACATTTCTAGGAGAATTTTTCATTGATTAAACTTTGGCTTATTTCAACAATTTTGTGAATTTTTTAATGCTTTGAGGATTTTTAGAAGATGGCAAAGAATCTAGCATTACTTGCTGCTAGAAATAAAGATTAGTCTTTTGACAACTCTAAGAATTTAAATTATTTATTTGTTAATTTATAGAACTGCTGTTCATTCCTGACTATAATTTATACGGGGGGAGGTCTAAGTCGATGACAAAAAATTTCGAAACCTAAGTCGATGGCATAATAAAATTTTTCTTTTTACGATTGGGAATCATTAAGTACCTCAAATAATATTTAAATTTTTTACAGATAGTTAATCAGCCTCCACCATAACAACTTTAGCACTTGAAGGACGCTGCTTCTCATATAAAATAAATTAGAATTCAATAAATTTATCAAATAATTTGCTAATAAAATATAACTATATAAATATCAATGAAAATATGATCACATTAACACGCAATAATATTATGAAAAGAGTAAAATCGAAGTATGTTATTGATACGTGTTAATGTGATCATATTTTCATTGATATTTATATAATTATATTTTATTAGCAAATTATTTGATAAATTTATTGAATTCTAATTTATTTTATATGAGAAGCAACGTCCTTTAAGTGCTAAAGTTGTTATGGTGGAGGCTGATTAACTATCTGTAAAAAATTTAAATATTATTTGAGGTACTTAATGATTAAAAACCCCAAAACTCTTTGAGTAGTTTGATTGAGTTTTTGATTGATTAAAGTAGACTATTAGTGTATACTTAATTAGGATTTTAATAGGGTTTATTTAGGGGTTTAATGTTTAAATATTAGTAATTTAAGTGACTATATACGAGATTTGGGGTCTGTTTATGACTGTGAGTATATAGGTTTGTTAGTTTATAATGTTAGATTAATTGTTTAAGTTGCAATATGGATGTGATGAATATAGTGAATAACTCAAGCCTGTTCTAAATTATACGTCTATAGCAAGGCTCCTCCATAAATCTCCAGCAACTGTGAGGTCTCACTGTCTATTAGCATTGAATTTAAAGAGATAGCATCTTAATTCTAAGCCTAAAAGACCCTTAAAATTTTAGCAGCACAATATTAAATATCTTACTAATGATAAGACTCTTAAATACTGAGCTCATTTCTCTCTAGCCTAGAGGGCTGTGATGTTTCATCGCCATTTTTCTGAGCTTCACATATCTGCTTAGTCGATAGCTAACATATATAAAAAGAACGGAATATCTTACAAGACAGTCAATCGCATTAAGAGAGTGATTGACTTTAATGTTCCATTTTATAAGACTAATTTAAATTATATATTCGATTAAATGCAGAGGTCTTAAGAGCATAATATAAAGTTCATACATGCTGATGAGGCAGTATTTATATTCAATACCTTTATATCAAGGTCTTGGTACAAGAGGTATAGTAATATAGAAGTCTATGATCAAAAGGTCAATATATAAACTCATGCTATACTTGGTGGAATAAGTGAAGATAGTGGCCTCGAAACTTATGTTATTCACCCTCGCTCTATAAAGACTGAATAATATATTAAGTTCTTGCAATAACTCAGAGATAAGTACGCTGACTAAGAGATTATTCTATTCGTTGATAACTTGTCAGTTCATAAAACTAAAGACTCAAGGAAGGAATATGAAAGGCTAAATATAACACCTGTACTTAATGTTCCTTACAGCCCTTAGTTCAATAGAATTGAATTATATTGGGGGTTATTGAAAGGTCATTATAAGAAATTGCTGCTCTATCACTTGATGCACCACTTGAAGATAGATACAGTCGATTTTATAAAGAGTACTGCTAAAAGAGTCAGCGATGATAAAGATAAAGTATGCTCAAGAGAAGGGGGATTTTGTGTATATAAATAATTTTTAGATTTAAACGAATGAATACACACATATTAAATTTGCCCTTAAAGGGATTTAGTTTCTCTTTCTTTTCTTTCTCTTAAGGCTTGCTTGGGCCCATGTTTCTTCGCTTAGTGCCAGCCCCTGAATCTATGTTCATCTCGTCTGGCTTTTAGAAATCTTTGAAGAGTCTCTTACTCAATTCATGCTATAATTGAGACTTTCTCTCTCTGTTTAATTTGCTGCGCTCTTTCATCAAGTATATGGCAGTGTCAGGTTTTTCTATAAAGTTAGAAGACTATGCTTACTTGAGATGAAAGGATGCTTTTGAAGTTCCAACAGCCAGGTGTCACTTATTTTAATACCTTGCTTCTCTTTTTCTTCAGGAGAGATGCTATAGCGTTTCTTATGAGCTTCTTAAATAACTTCATTTAAGTACTCAGGTTTCAGAGTTCCAAAAACACCAAAGAAGAAGTTTCTCTCTGGCAACTTATTAGAGAGCGGCAACTTTGATGGAAGGTAGAGAGCAACATCTGGATCACTCATAGCATCATAATAGAGATTTGTTACTGAGATTTCAGGGTAGTTAGGAATTTCTATCATCCTAATTTCATTAGACTTAAATGATTTTTTCTCTTCACTCAGTAAGGCTTTTAAGAATGAGATAGTAGTTCCTTCCTGGGTTGGCAAGAACAATCCAACTATTGCTAATCTATTAGTATTAGTTCAAAATTTACCTTGCTAAACCAAGTACCTATAGAGTTCCTCTTTACTTCGAAATTTTCCTATTAAATCTTGAGATTAAATTCTCTTCATTGCATCATTCATAGACTACATCTTACTTCCTCTTTCTAGAAATGCTAATGAAATTCAAAATTATGGATATCCATTCTAAGTTTATTAAAATCTTACTACTAAATAGGGAGGACCTACTGGAGGTCAACCATGAAAAGATATGAGGAGAAACATTGAAAAACTTGCTCCAAGTTTTACAGATTGATTTCCATTTTTATCAAACTTTCTCTTATAAAATGCTCCTAATAATGTTTAATTATTTTAGGAGGTCCTCTAAATTAAGTTCGAATTTTTTTAGGAGTTAAATTTTAAGGTTAAAACTTAATTAGGAGCAGAATAAATTTAAAAATGCATAATAATTTTGCCTCCATATTAAGTTCAAACTTTATTTGGAGGACCTCCTAGAGAAACAAAACTTCATTAGGAGTATTTTATTTTACTAAAACGAATAAAATTCTAATTAAATATGTCAACTTATAGTCTTTTATGGTAGTTCATTTTCTTACCGCTCAGCCCAGAATCTACCAGAATGTCTTAAACTCAACTATTATAGTTTATCAAGGTATATTTTATCATTATTATAATAAAATATATCAGCAAACTAAAATGATCACTAACCTTTTGAGAAGAGCGCCATTACTTGGATCTAGTCAATAAAAGTTATCATTCCAGCAACCAAGAAAAGTAGAGACCAGAGACGCTTGTACTCAGTGGGAGCCTACTTATGACAACTTTGACCAGTCTAGCCTTGAGATTTAAATATAAGTTAAGTAGGAGGTTATCAAAGAAGCTGTGCAAATTCAAGAGGAGGTTAAACAACCCTCCATAGAGCATTAATAAATACCAGCAAAAGTTGACTATTAATGCAAAGAATGCAATAAAGTTTTCCCATACAAGTCAACTTATAAGAGACAGTTGAGATATACACAATGATATGCCAAGTTTTTATCTCAAGCATTAAAAGAAAGATGGGAAGTATGTCTGTGAGTTCTGTGAAAAACCATATTCTCATACTAGAGATCTCAAAATGCACCTAAAGTAAAAGCACAATTAAAGTTTTGTCTCGAAAATAGCAAGAAACCCAGTGAAGTCTCTTAGAGTTGAAGTTTAGAAGTAAGTTAAAATGAAGAAAGCAGTCAAGAACTTTCCAGTCTCTGATATCAATATAATCATGGTTAAAATAGAGGCTATGAAGATTCCCATATTAAAAATTATTGATGTAGACTCTTGCCTAGAAAGCTACCTCACTCTTGAAGATAAAATAGAGAAGAGAGTCATTACAGATGACTAATATGCTTACAATATATATCCTTTCAATTACTACTTGCTGATGACAAGCTCCAAATGGAATTTGCAAATGAGTATTATGCTCTTTAAAAGGCAAAGTTAAATGAGTGCAGGCATGTCATCTAGCTTGATGCTATTTTACTTGGTAAAGATCATGTAGCCTTCAGGCTACCTTTGCTTGAAATGACTTACAGAGAATACTTATCTGACAATAGATGTCAGAGAAAAAATAGCTAGATAGTATAGCAGATAGTTGAGGGGATTTAAGAGCTTCACAAGTTAGGTTATGTTCATAGAGACTTAAAGCCAGAGAACATCATGATGAACTTTCAGCCTCTTAGAGTTTATATTATTGACTTCAACAGAGCTCAAAGAGTGCAAGCCTCTGCATAAGGAAATGTTTACGGCAATCCTGGATATTTCCCAGAGAGAGAGAGAGTATTGGATAGATGGAGACACTTAAAGGGATATCTGGGCTCTATCAGTAATAATAATAGAGAGCAACATGCCATGAAACGATTACTTTAGCTGCAAGAGAGATTCAAAGCAAAAATTTAAACAATATCTCGATAAAAATAAAAGAAATGGAGGTCTCAGAGAACTTGCATACTCAACTATTATCAAGCCAAGCTAAGAGAATTAACAAACAATAGAAACAATCAAACATCAACTTAGAAAGATAAAATTCAGAGAACTGCCACATGACTCTAAGCGTATGTTTGTGTGAAATATTTTAAAAACTCGCTTGTTATACTCACTTAAATTACTAATATTTAAACATTAAACCCCTACATAAACCCTATTAAAACCCTTATAAAGTATACACTAATGTCTACTTTTATCAATCAAACTACTGAAAGGGTTTTGGGTTTTGATTCCCAATCGTAAAAAGAAAAAAATTTATTATGCCACCGACTTAGGATTTTGGTGAATTTTTAAAAATTATTGTTGCCACCGACTTAGATCCCCCCCATTTCTATTATAGATGAGATAAATCAAGTTTAAACTAGCTATTTTCATATTGCTTATTTAAATTAATGATTTATTCATTTGAGCTCAGTACTAAGTTTGCCTGAATTTATTTGTAGAATCTATCTGACGCATAAGGATTATTTTCCAAAAAATGTGAATAGTTTAAGTACGACTGCTATCCCAACCTATTTTTAAACAATTTACCTTTTCTCTTCTGGCTTTGTGTAGGTATAATAATGTTATCTATAAGTTTTTATTTCAAAGGATATAGAGGTTTCTCAAATGATTTCTCTCTGAAATTATTCTGAGTTGTATTCTTGAGGTTGTATCTATAGTATTTTTGTTTCTAAAACTATGAAGGGTTAGGGGAATGGGAGTTGCTTAATGGGTTTTGGGGGTCTTTTAAATTATGAGAGATATCTATATTTGGGTTAACTACTGACATTTTCTATATGTCTAGAGATGAAGTTTCTCTGTCAGAATCGCGAGATTTATTGGCAAATTAAATTTTTTAAAAAAATAAAAGCTTATAACATGCTTGCGTATAAAAGTTATTCAATAAATTTTGGCAATATCAAGAGAGTTGTTAAAAGTACTAATCTTTTAAATGTATTCTCCATTTATTTTCTGTTAATTTTGACTTTCTTAATTTCTAGTAAAGTCATTTGATGAGGATTCATTTGTTTAATTAGCGATTCTTATTTATTGTCGACTTGGCGTTTGTTTTGTTACATCTTAATTCATTAATTTTTTATTTGAGTTGATTTAGTCCTAGCCACCAGATTTAATTCTAATTAATTAATTTACTTATTTTATTGTGAACTAAATTAATTAAAAATTTTCCCTAATATAAAGAATACCCAGATTTTGCATTTTATTTATTTCTCAATTCTTTTCTATTATCTTTGACCATTTTATCTTATTCCTAAGCCATAGATTGTAAATTTCTCAATCTATCATCATTAACTTCATGAGGTTATTATTTGAAATTATTTGGCTAAGTTTAAGGTGATCTTGTTGATGGGGAGGCAGATTGAGACTATGATGGTGATTAAGAATTATCAGAGACATCATTCTAATTGTCTATGTCTGATTCTGAGTCCATGATTTTAGATAACTCAATATAAAATTTTATTTTTATTATAAATATTTTATTCTATTATTAATTTAACACCGTTCTAAGATTTTTGTTGAGTCTTATTTATGATATTAATTTATTTAATGAATTAATATTCTTAATAAATATTAATAAATTATCAATTAAAAATGATTTTTAATTATAGTTTGTCAAAATCACATAGAGTTGCCTCTATAAGAGAACACTCCACTACTTCGGTTTCTATTGGCACCAGTAACATACAATTCTAACTTCCCATTTTTGTAATTATCTTACTAATTATATGGCTTTGAATCCCATATTTCGTTAGTTTTTTTATTCTTTCTTTAAGTTTATGAAATTATCTTTTCTTTGTTTTATTTATTGTCTTGATTACTTAGACTATTTGACAAAACCTTTTCATTCTTGTTTAATGCATTATTTTAGCCATATTAATTATTCAAAAGCTTCTAATCTCCAGCTGAATTATCATTTTTTTCTGCATTTTGAGATTTTTATTAATTTTATTTTAATTTCTCATCTACAATTGGTGGTTTGTTAAGGTATTTTTCGGCATCTGATTAAGCCTTGGTTTCTTATCTTAAATTCTACTATCTCAGTCCTTTTTGAGATTTTGATATAATTCTTCTAATAGTTTTATCTAAAATTCTCTCATCCTCAATTAAAACTAGGGAATCCAATTCAGAAGGGGTTTTGTAATTTTAGGTGTTATATTTGTAGAATTTCACTTTCCTCTTTAAGTTCTAAATTTAGAATTTATTAACTGTTTTTATTTAATTGGAACAATGAAACATTGAATTATAAAAAAAGGAATTTCATTTTACAGATACTTACCTCGACTTCTTCTCGATACTTATTATCCATGAATTCCTAGTTGACTTCCTTAAACATCTTCGGAGCACTCATCATTACTATCTAGTCCGCTACTTCACTCTCATGTGAGGGGTGTGATTTTAGGTACTATTGAAATCTCTTAGTTTTTTTGAAATCTTTTTTGTAGGGCTCCAAGTCATCTTTGGTTAGTCTGCCAGATGAAATCGCATATATCATGGCCATATACCAAATATTCTTTACGTTCCTAGAAAAGATATCAATATATAAATATGTGGTTACTTTCTCTGGCGTTCCCAGTATATAATGAATTCTGGATCGAAATCTACTCTTCCAAATTGCTAGTTGCTCTCGTAGCATGTGAACATACCGTACTTCGCTTGGAAAAATGCATTGGTACTCTCTTTTGATTTACCTATGTTAACAATTTCAAATTTATCAATAAATTTAAGCATGATATTTTTATGAATGAGATTATAATAACAAACATTGGAAGTTCATAATGATCCATTAACTTATCAATAGCTGGCTTGAGTTTTCGTTCATCCACATACTCTTTCCAAAATCTAAATGGATCCATCTGTCCACACTCATCTTCAGGTCCCAGAAACACTGCTGGATTGTAGCCAGAACATGCTTGAAATGAGGTCATGCAGAATAACTTCAAGTTGTGATACCAAAAAAACACTTTAATAACAATTCTATAATAGACTAAAAATTAATCTGAAAGATGCCTTCATCATTTTTAATTTATAACTAAATATATAATAATTTATATGATACTTTTGCATTATGTTTTATAGAGTGGTGTAACTTGGTATATCACCCCATTGTTTTCCAGTCCAAAACTATTTTAGTTCTTAATCTTAAATAAACTTGTAGTATTATTCAGTCTCAAGCGGATCCAGTTTTTTGTTGGCATATTGATAATTAAAACCTGTAATTCCAATATAAAAATCAAAATGCCATTTTAATGTATTTTTAGCATGTTTCTTCACAAGCCAGTCGGGATCCTAAGGAGCAGGTTCATATGGAATTAAAACTAAAGTACGCATTTTGGCATATTCCTGCTTCTTCTACAATTCCTCTACAGAATACTGTATTTATTTGTCAATCTCTTTTTAATGCTAAGTTTCAATTTCATCCCTGAAGTTGAAATACAACTCGTCAAAGTTGTCTAATTCCTCCTTTCTTTTCATGAAAAACTTTATCATTAAACTTAAATCACAATAAATAAGTAAATATATGAATTCTATATATTTATTTAGTTTGTTATTTATTCAATTAAAGATCTGTGTCAAATTTTATTTATGAGGAAAAACATAATTAACATTAGATTAAGTTTACAAAAGTAAAGATTGTGGTAGAGAACGCTACAAAAAGCTTAAAGCCTTGACTATTTTTCTGAAGGTTCAATTGATGCAAACTTTTAGTTTAACCTCCTATGATTGGGATATTGCTTGGTATTGTATATGTGTCTTATTTCTATTTTTATAGAAGTTGTTTCACGTGTTCATGATCAAACTCTAATGCTTCAATATGATTAAATTTTAACTATATCCTGCTATTAAATGTAATAGAGCCTAGATCATCTATTATAAAAATTTTAATAATAATTCTTCAGTAGTTTTGAGTTGGAAATTGTTCTGACTTCCAGCTATTTACTCCTATAATTCTCTTTACTTCAAAATAATTCTTTCCTCTGGGCTTATTTTAGGGGAACTTTGTTATTCCAAATTTTGCTATTCCCTCGCTTTGATTTTTTCCTTCTATAACTTCTAGGAGGAACTACTAATAAACCCAGGGGTAGTATATGACTGGTCAATTTTATTTTTCATTTCGTCTGAGAATGTCTACCTCAATTGCTCCAATTTGATTGCTTCTTAGTCGACGTAAACCTAGTTCTTAATACTTTCCTGAGATAGAGATCGATCAATATCGTAAACTTTTTAATCACTAACTTCCTAATTTATCTCAATTTTGCTGGTGTTTTCTCTACTCATTTTTAATTCTTTTTCTCGCATTTCCTTTTTCAGTCTGTTTTACTCATTAAGCCATTTCATTCTGCTGTGGTACTCACTCATGTATTATTATTCTGCAAATCGTTATATAATTATGATTTAAATGTTAAGATTAATGCCCCTTTTTTTTATTTTTTGATAGTTATTGCTCTTCCTTGTGTTCTTTAGACAGCTTCTGCTCATCAAAGCCAATTCCCATCATCTGCCGTTTTAAATCTTGAAATTTTAACTACTGCTTTCTCTCTTACTATACCTAATCAGTAAACGCCTTCATCCTCTCATCATACTCGCGTTTCCTTATATTTTATCGCATAATCTCCTCTTATCACCTCTGTTCCCTCCATTTCTCTTACTAAAGCCTTTGTAGTTCTAAATCTCTCTCTTTTCTTTCCTGTTCTTAGCGTTTTCTTTACCTTTCCTGTTCTGCTTTTATGTAGATGGTTTCTCTGATGCGCTCAAATTATCGCTCTCTTTCTTCTTAAAATCTTAATTCTTCCTCCTCCGTGTAAACTACTTTTTGATTTTGCTATTGTGCATTACTTTGGAAATCATAATAAAGTTTCTTATAAATAGTTAAAAAATGTGATATAACCCTCCAATTCTATTGAATTTTAAAATATATTGATATTAGAAATGAGAATATTCTGGGGAATCATAATTCTATATCATTCTGTCATATTGTTACTTCTACTCCGAGTTAGATAAAACTTCATAAGCCTCTTTAATTCTCAAAAATTAATCGTAATTCTAATATTATTTTGATTAATTTTGAGGTTAAGCGCTGCTTTTAGCGTCAGGGTGATATATAAGTGCTAATTTCCTAAATTGTTCTTTAATTTGTTCTAAATTTGCTGATTTTATAAAATAAACCATATGAATTTAGAGTATATCTAATAATTACACCAATAAAATTACAATAATTTTAATTTATTTGATTTTGGCAAATTTAAAGTATCGTAATGAGTTTAAGAGCCACTTTTATTATTATTTGAGAATGAAAAAGTAGCTTTATTAATCCAAATTATAGACTATTATTCATTTCCTCACAAATTATGAAATATTTTGCGTTCATTTCTCTATATTAGCTTGTGAGAATTTCTCAATAGAGATTTCCTGAATTTGGCATTTTTCAGTAAATTTATCATACTTTTAATATTCTTTAAATTTTATTATATTATAATAATATTTTGATTCATTTATTATTCATTAATACAAATGCTGATACAAATGATACTCTATGACTGAATAAATGTAATTGTAATAATAATTTTATAATAATAAATAATAAAACAATAATGGGAAGTTATTTCACTAGAACCCGTGCTTGGTGGTACATCGCCTTCTATGATGAGTACGTCGGAAGACACATCAACACCTCTGCTGGTCTCTCCATCCTCTTCATCATCCCTCTCTACTTGTAAGTGCCACTCATAGTTTATTATATATTGAATTACAATCTCCCACAATGTCACAAAATTGTATTATAAAATGATTTCAATGTATGGAAATATCATCAAAATTATCAATCAATCAAAGATGGATTTTATATGTTATTTTCATCTTTAAATGACTGCAATGACAGTGATTAATAATTATATTACAATGAGATTATAACTAATTTAATAGGTATGGTATTTAAGTGAACAGATTGGGAGAGCAAAATTGCAATCATATGATGTATCAGTGGTAGTTCTTTGATAAGAGAAATAGACTCTGCCACAACATGATAAACTTATGGAATCTACAATCACTTCTCAATCATATAATTATTAGTTTAATGGAGCACTTTGAGGTTCATAAAGAGCAATTAGAAGATGTACTAATTGACCTGGAGAAGAATGGTCCTCGCGTGATTGTTGATTTGCCACCCGAACCCAAGCCAGACACAGCCATCAGCATCTAAGACTTAGCATTAATTGATGAGATCTCAGGACTCAATCTCTTCATGGATAACTTCATGAGAAGCCATAGCATCACTCAAATGCAAAGAGAGAGAATTGTGCTTTATAATTTATAATAAATGTCTCAAAATTAGTTCAATAAATTACTAGTTTTCCTTATTGACTTGAATAAACTTATAAACTAATGAGTATTAAATTTATTTGAGAATTGAGGCTAGAATGTTGAGATATAGTGGAGAAAAGCCAAAGGAAGTAGCTCTCAACGAAATGAGAATGTTCCTCTACGGAGATTCAAGATGAACAAACCATATTACTAAAATCAATCAGTATAAAATTCTCATTGTTTCTCAAATCTATATTATATTCTTTAATAGCTCTATAGAGCATGGAATTATACAAATTGTATCTAAATTCACTTAAAATCTAGCTTTATCATCGCACAAGTCTTTTGGTAATTGCTTTTCTATGTTTAAGTAATTTAGAAACATTATTTAAATTTAAAGTATTCACAATGTTTTATACTTAAATAACAAGAAGCGTCAACATATTTCTTACTAGTTCTTTAAAATCTGGAAGTTTTTAGAAATATAAAATATAAAAAAAAAGATCCTCTGATAACATTAATTAAATTAAAAACTATAGGGTGATTTGTAATAAAATATATAATGGCAGAGAAAAATTAAACCAATAGCACGACCCAAAATTAAGTGCCAGGGTATATGTAACCCCTCACAGCTGCTTAAACTTTACAGCTTGAAGCCAGTCCATTCGCTTATAAAGTCAACGATGAGCGCATGAACGCTGATATTTCATGTTTTTATGTTAATAACTTATATATTATTTTGTGATAATGCTCCAAATTACATCCCACCCGATAAGAGAAAGCTAATGAAGGATTATTTAAGTAAGAGTAGTCTCAGAAATCACAATTAGCTTGACTATACAGGTAAGTTACAAGTTTACATATATTCAAAAAAAAATAAATAACTACGAAATTTTATCTTCTTTTCTATCGATTCACTTGAAACAAAATTTAATTTAACTCTCTATTAGACATTAAGAACAAGAATTTATTTCAGTCTAGTTACAAAGAAACAATGCAGCAACAACCCATAAACTTAACTAATTTATTGAAGGAGCGTGAGCACCAATATCAAAAGGGGAAAGCCACGCATATGTATATTGGAAGAGATAATGTTTTCAAGAATAGTAATGCTATTGATAAATCTGCAAATGCCAAAACTGTTAGTATTGCATCTGTTTTATAATTAGAGTGATTTATTTCATTATATAACAAAATAATGGGTTAAAATATCCAGAATATTAATAAAGGTTTAATTACATAATAGTGAGTACTATTAAAATGGTGATATGGGAGGAGGATAGTTGAAAAATCTGAATAATAGTGGGTCGAGCAACAGTTTAATGAAAAGTAGTAATCCGAGAGAAATACAAGCTCAACTTAAATAAAACTTAAGAGCCCATCATTTTCAATTTGGTTAAACTCTGATCTTTTTTATTTAATGGATCTACTTCAACTAATTTTATTACAATTTTGATTTTATATATTAATATTTAGGAAAAACATATAGTTTACTAAAAATTAGAAGGTGAGCCTACAGACTTTGAAAAGGACAAGCAATTTTAATAAACTATGGTTTAGTAATACATGTCTGGCAATATATTAAAATTAAATTTAATACAAAACTATTTAAAATTTTATCGAAATAGATCAATTGAATGCCAATCATACTTCTCAACGATTGCAGGTGAAAGAACTAATAAAAAGAAACAAAGAAAGCTCCATCGTCCTCGGCAAGGATAACTCAAACAATCAATAATTACCAACAATAGTGGGGTAATCTCAAAACACACAGTAGTCTTTGCCAAGAAATAATACAAAGATATTTGATCAGAAAAGATTGAGTTCGAACTAATTTTAAAGTAGCGGATAATCTGTACTCAATAATTCTGCATATATTGATTAGTCAATTAATGGAATTGGTGAAAAAGAGCTTGATGATAGAATAAGTAATTTAATTCAAATAGTTTTAAAATATTATGCAATTATGAAATACCTTTGTGTTGTAATTTAAGAATGAGTATTTATGCAGGCGGTTCACAATTGAAATCTCACAGTTTAAATAAGACCTACGATCTGAGTTCTATGGTGAACAATTAACAAAGATACCAAAGAAATGAAGCTTCCTTAAATAATCACTCAAACAAGCAAAGCAGCATTAGACTCGGAAACATAGATCACTCTCCAACTAAAGACTGGCAATCTATAAATAAATAAGCTTAAAATCAGGCTAATGAATTTAAGTATTCTCCGATTGGCAAGTATGAGAGAAGCCTTCAGTATAGATAAACTTAATTCTAAATGGGACAGGATAGTATATAAGGGGGAGTTGGAGGTGCTAAACTACAATAGTAATCCTTGTAAACATCAGAAAAATTGAACTTACTATTTAACAACAAGACTAACAGTCCTTCAAACATGTTGAAAGAAATGCTTACTGAAGAGGACAAGAAAGTAATAGTGGATGAGATGCGTAGAAAGCATATACATTTCGGTAGTGAAAATTATGTACCTATGGAATCAACTCAAAATTAATACCTCAAGAGAGATTTCTCTCCTTCCAGAGCGGACTTATAAGCCACTTTCGAAAACAGAAATACAGTGTAACATTTGAAGTTTGATGCTGATCCCAATTAAGCAGCAAATTTAAGCTCAGTATATTTAAACTACCACACTTCAGACACTGGCAAAGTGGACTCTAAGCTCATCTAAGAGAACAAAGACAAGACTGTATTTTATAAAGATAGAATCTTGAACTCATAAATCAACTTAGGAGATGAGCTTGATCCTAAGCCTAAAAACACAGTTGGAAGAGAAGACTATTCTCGATATGAAGAAGTAGATAAATCGTACCTAGATCAATTGAAAAAACGTGAGGAAAATAAAGCTCTTATAGAAAAGCAAAACATGAACATTTTCTAGCATTAGGGTCATGATTAAATGAACGCTCAGAGAATGAATAAATCTCCATCTTAGTTTGGAGTAAGGAAAGATGATAACAAGGAACTTTTTAAGTCACTTAAAAAATCTTATTTGCACATGGGACATGAAGAGATGCCCTAAGAAACCTCAAATAAATAAGCTTATTCTTCTGTTGACACCAAATAAAATTTTAACATGTAAACTTTAATAGTTCATTTTATAGCATTAGAAGCCTGACTATTTTTTCTAATTAAACTTCAATTATTTTAATTTACTCAGAGAAGAAGCAAAATTTTTAGAAGATTAAAGAAAATAACAGAAATGGGAAAGTATTTCAAAATGCAAATCAAAGGAGTAGCTCTACTTTAGCTTCAGCTTATAGAGATTAATACATTTGGAAGAAACCCAAATATGATTTGTGATATTAAGATTAGATAAATCATCCTGAATAATTTTATGAACTTATAACAATCCAATTAATTTCTTTAATTTATGCATCTAACAATTTTAATCAATTAAATCATTTTATATAATTCTGCATATCAATTATTTTAATTTCATAATCCATTAATCATTCAATCTTGCTCAACATTTGATTTTCCAATAAGTGTAAGAATTTCATTCTGTAGCTTGTCAATTTCTTAGAAGGATTTTTCTCAGGAATTAACTTAAGACTCTCTATGGTAGCTCTTTCTTTGTATAGTTATATGAGTTTCATCCTATCCACTAATACCTCAACTGATTCTTAAAAATATAACAGATAATATCTCAATAAACGAATAAAATAATAATTATTTTAGAAGAGTTCTTGATTTAGTTCAGTATTATCTTCACCTGTTTTCATCAATATTTTATATTCTTATCTTTCAGTATTTGGCAATTCCTGCATCTCAAATCCAAATGTACTCATATAGAAGTTGTTCTCAGCTCTATATTAATATTATTACAATCACATTGTAACAACTGCTTATAAAAATTTATTTGATATACTCAAGGTTAATTGTACTTACTGAGCTTTCTTAAGCTATTCATTGAGCTAATCAATCGTGGTGATATTTGGCTACATTTAATTCAAGAATTGAGCATTATACCCTCTGGCCTAATCCATAGCTTATATATTGTTTCTATAGTAAAATAATTCATTAAAACAAGGTAATATACTCACAGCTACTTCAGTTCCTAGCATTTCTTTTGATTATCTTGTAATTAATTCTAGATTGCTTTTGAGTTATATGTTGCAGGTAGGTTTTCCTTCTCTTCTGCAATTGCTTTGTTTAATCTTTCTTCCTTTGAATTAAGTTTACGCAGATGATCAGTCACATCTAAAATTATTGTAAGGATTAGATAAGATCGCTAATACTATAAGTTTATAGAAGTTTATCGTATATTAAATGTAATATTTTAGATAATAGCAAAAACTTACTCAATAATTCATCATGAAGTTTATTAGACTCGTTGGCTTAAATATCGACAATTCTGCGCAATGTGATATTCATTGAATTTAAATTTTCTACTTCGCTTGACACTTGACTCTGATCTTTCATCATCTCTAAGAATTGCGATACTGTAGGAGTTCTATAAAATAGATTGGTTTAATATAATATTAAGATAATTTATAATACCCTTGGTTTTAGATCTACTGCAATTTCCTATTATTCTAATTTGTTTATTGTTGAAATTAAGATTGGTTTTCCATTTATATAGGATTTAGTTTTTTAATTTTAAATTTTAAATATCGCTATTGTTATATTTATAATTCTTTTAAGAACAAATATAATTTTTTTTTTTTGAAAGAGTATCTCTTATTAACCCTTTATTTTAGACAAACACATATTAGAATGCTATTTTCAGAGATCAACAACTATAATTTATAAATATTTACAGTAATAAAAAGAGAGTAGTCCTGAAAATATAATCGAAATTTCTGATACATCAGTTTTCATATTATTTCGCATTTCTTTATACTTTTTCTTTCTTATTTGCCCAAAATTTCATGCATCCTATTGCATCCACTCATATAAAATATAAAAATAGATTATTATTCTTTTAAGAATTTAGTTAGTTAGCTAGTTAAGTTATTAGGAATTTAAAATTAAGGGGAAATAATACTGAAAGTAAGTCTCCATCCAGACCTACCTCCAGAAAAAACAGCTGTGGTCACCACCAATTTCGACCGTAGTCCAAATTCTTTTCCTATATTGCATGTTTTGCCTCTCTGTATTTCTTAATCGGGTCATATGTTACTTACCATTTAAAGTCATAACGGCTCCAGAACCCTGGGATATTCCGTGCTTTTTACCAGGTACAAATATCAGCGAACCCTGGGTTTTGAACCCCCTACCCTATCAGAATTGGTTAGTCGACCAATTCTCAGGACAATAGGTCCAAAATACTTTAAAAAATTTATTGAATATATAATTAATCAATATATAAAATTAGAAACTATTTGAAAAAGATATACTGATAAGGAGATTAAAGCAGTCTACAACAATTTAATTCTTATTCATTTATTAACCTATGCATTTTATAGAAAATTACAAAACAAAGTGGACATGCTCGAAGCGGAAAAATAAGATTAATTTCATATGTTATATATAATTATAATCTAAAATATTGAATATTAAAATACAGTACAGTTAGCACTTATTGGAGCTGGAATATCAATTCTTATTGTGATACTAGACATATAAATATATCAAGAGACAATGAGTCAGCTAAGAATTCCAGTTTTGCTAATACAAGCACAAGTACAACTAGTCACACAGATATCCCAACACTCGCTACTGCAAACTCAAAACAATTTATATATTTATTTTCATTAGATATCTATGTCTAATTTCGATATATTTATTTATCATTTAAAATTATCATTTTTTTAATGTATAAGTCAGTTGTTGAGGCAGCAGAGGATAAATAGAATATTATTATCTGAAGCCGCTTCATCTGCCATGACAGCTATATCTTATGGTTTTCTATTAATTTGAATTTGACTAGTGTGAGAACAGTGGTTCTTATGCTGAATTTGTGAGTGAGTTAAGAAAACTCAGAAGACCAATAAAACCCAATAAACTACCCAAAAATCAACCTGAAAGAAAGCACAAAAAACCAGACACCAAGATATCGAAGAATTTTACATTTTCTACTTTACTGACCAAGTTTAGTGAAGTTGCAAATATTCATATAACATATATGTAAATGGATATTATGAAATAACGTTTTATATTAATAAGTTGCTCTTTTAGAATAGGAAAACCCTCTCAGAGTAAAACTATGGTAACTTTATCCCACATGCGTAGTTAGCTTATTGTATAAAAATTTATTGTAACCAGTTTTATAGAATAGATTAAGTTAAAAAGATAACAGTTAATAAACGAAATACTTAAGTAATATTTCATGAGCTAACTCGATCATAAATGTGAAGATAATTTGATCATTTTTGAATCTCTACTCCTTTCTTTAAGATCCAAGCAACTTCTACAACTTTTCTTGAGTTTAATATTAAATATCTTTTACAATACTTTAATGAGTTAAGAATGTGGAAGTATGTGACCAAGGAGTTCTTCATTAGATTCTTGTGTGGAAGTTTTAATTTGTGTGCTGACTGACTCTTGTGTTGAAAAGGGATAGTTTCGATTTGCACCTTTGAATCATAAATAAAATCTTCTGACTATTCGAGACCCCGCAATATAAGCAGTCGACACTTGAATTACTAATCACAGGATTTAAGTGAATCAACCTAATTAAAAGCATATTCATCGGATGTATCCATAGAGAAATTCCAATTTACAATTTATAATCATAATATAATATTATTTAAGTGAAGATTTAAGCAATAAGATAAGTATATCATCATTATATAAGAGAGGAGATATAAATCATATTATAAGATAGTTGCCATATAACCCAAAGCAATAACAATCTATAAAACTTGTGCAATGACAGAACGATCAAAAGTCATTTACCTATTTCATATAAGTTTGCACATAAATATACATTCAATGCAGTAGAATTATCATAGAAAGTTTTGAAGTAGAAATAAAAGAGAAAAGAGTTTGATTTTCAAGCAGATTCAAGAATATATTTGAATAGTGCTGACGTAATCAGCTATGAAAATCAAGAGGTAAGAATATTTTCTTAAAATTTAACCATTATTTTAGGACAAAAAACATAATCTCAAAGTCAAATAACTAGACACATGCAAGACCTTGAGTGCAAAATACTTTTATTTTCTATTAAAGAATGGATGGCAAGCAGCAATTAGTATGGACAAGTTTATAGATTGAAATAAATGAATGCAGCAGATGATTTCAGATGTTACTTTTATATTTGCAACTATCTAATATATATGTTTATATTCTTTCTCTCATTAAACTAGATGAGATTTATTTTTAATAACTTTAGATTCACTCTATTTTTGCCTTAATCTCGCAAATATTATTGAAATATATTTGAAATGGGAAAATTCAAAAATAAAAAAGAGATGTTTTTTTTAATTATATAAAACAGCCAGTAATTAGGAGTGTTCTTAATTCTAATATGATTTATATTATTTTAACAGTAATTTATTTAAATTTAAAATCTATTAATTACTTAATTAAATATATATAATTAGTGGGCAGGTGGGCTGGCAGGGTCCTAAGCAGACCACTTTTGTAAATAAATATATATTTATATTAAATTACAAAGTTTATTACAGTTGCGCAGGCTGCTAATGGAGACAAAGATGCCGGAGACCACCAAGCCGGATATTTAACTGACTGATAGACCACAGTATGCTTATAACAACTCGGAGGACTCGCAAAGTATATTAAGTAAGTATTATGTCTACCAACCGCCACTGATTCATCTTACAGGTGTAGAATAAGGGCAGCTAGGACTTGTGGAAGAAATGCCAGCGAGAGAATACTAGTCGAATTGCGGGGTTCAGTGACCTCAAGCAGATCCGTATGAAGTCTAGTGGTCTTAGCAGCCTGCGCAACTGTAATAAACTTTGTAATTTAATATAAATATATATTTATTTACAAAAGTGGTCTGCTTAGGACCCTGCCAGCCCACCTGCCCACTAATTATATATATTTAATTAATTAATTTAATAGATTTAAAATTTAAATAAATTACTGTTAAAATAATATAAATCAAATTAGAATTAAGAACACTCCTAATTACTGGCTATTATATATAATTAAAAAAAACATCTCTTTTTTATTTTTGAATTTTCCCATTTCAAATGTATTTCAATAATATCAATTCTTTTTTTATATTTTACTTAAATAAATTTTATTTTATACATAATTTTACTTTAATTCACAAAAAACTTAGTCAACCGCAAGGCCCACATGAGCTTAGTCAACTGTTTTATATTTTACAATTCTTTCAATACAATAAACACAAATTGCACCAAGTACTCAGATCCAAATACATACCCACCCTTTGATAAACTATATAATATATTACTGTAAATTCTAGAAAAAGAGTAGAGATTACAGAATAAGACACTCTATCTGCATGATTACGATCCTGATTTCGAAAAAGTCATAAAACATATATTAAGATTTAAATAATATTGATAGATATTTGACAGTTATAAATAAAACTTAATCAATATATTTTATTACATAATCATACTCTATTGTGTTAACATTCCAGATTTTAAGAGACAGCAAGGCAGAGCTTAATCAGCCAATATACGTAATAAACCACCCTACGATCCAAATAATAGCTCTATCGATCTATAATAATAATTTAAATTAATCAATCACTTTCATAATTGAGTAATAGTCTTAAAAAAAAAAACACAGTTTTTTCCCATTTAATTGTATAATCTAAAATGATAATCTAGAACAAACTACTAAGTCATGTGAAGAAAGACATGTGCGTTATAATAGACAAATCTCGTGGGAGAAACGAAGAAAAAGGTGGAATTTACTAAGAAAAAGATAAACAAGTTTTAATTAAGAGATAGTATGAAACTTTCCAGAGAGCTTTCAAGTAGGCTTCAAGTTATTATATTATAACAATTTTTAATCATGATTTATTAATAATTTTATACTATTTAAAATCTTAGTTAAATAGTTTTAAATTTTGTAATTTTTATGCATTAATACTACAATATATTACATCTAGTTCAATAAAAAGACATGTAGAAAATAACCAAAAAACATAAAGTTAATTTGGATCTGTACTAGGCTAAGCATCTCCTGTGAAACCCTAAAAGCCAAATTTCGATATTGAGTATTATGAATGAATTTATTTGTTTCTTATTTCTTTAGTTGTTTATGAATGCATGTATTTTATTCTATAACTTTATGTAAAAATATATTCATTATGAGGACCAAATATCTCAGTAAAATATGATTCAATCATCACTTTCAAATTCTCCCATGAAATATAAATCAAAATTGCATAGAGAATAAAGCTCAAATCTTAACTCACTATATCAATCACCAACTCGCCTTAATCAGAATAGATCAACTATTTTTATCTTTAATATATATTTTTATCAAATAATATTTAAGCTGAATTACAGAAATATCTAAAAATAATTATTCATACAACTAAATTCACACAAGAGGATGAGGAAGAAATTGACATTCAAAATGCAGATTAATAGTAAAAAGCCAACATAAATATCAATAATAACTCATAGAATTTAAATGATATCGATAATATCAAGGTAGAAGACAATTACAGTATAACACAACAGAATAATCATCAATAATTTGCAGGCAATGACGACTATCAAATAAATTTAATGGGCACATACAACGCTAAATTGCAACAATAAATGAAAATTAAACAATAAATTTAAAATAAAGCAAATTCACAGAAGAAAAAGTTGAATAATAGCTACTAATAATACACTCAGATGAGTTTAGGAGGCAAGGAGAGAGATAATTAGAAGTAATCATAAGAAAAATAGCAATAATATTTCAATACTTTAACTAAAAATTCATTAATTGGCAAGTCTTTGATGATAATTATATGATAATTATAGTCTCAAATATTTTATAAATTTTAACTATAATTCGTAAAAAAATGATGGGAGGGACAATAAACAACAATAAAGGCGATGAAGTTCACCTTAAAATGTACTAAAAAGCATAGAAAATACTAAAAGCTACTGAGTAAATTGAATAAATGAAAATGAAGCAACTTTAATCAACGAAATTCAAGAGTAAAGGATCTGTAAATAGAAGTATTTATGGGGTTATTAATTATATGTTTTTTTCTTAAATATTTATTAAAATATGTATAATTAAATTTCTGTTAATTATGTTCAATTATATGGGATACCCCTACAGTTCTGGAATCATAAAAAATACTCCGTCAAGAAAACGTTTAAAAAAATTCAATGACCACCGACACATAATTCAGCTTCCGTGGATATCAATTAATAAATGAAATTAAAAAAATAACGAAATATTAATGGAGAAAATTCGAGTCTGAAAATCGTCACAAAATGCAATTTTATAACAAATACAACTCGTATTTTCTTCATTAATCCTTCATTTTAAAAAAAATCATTTCTTAATTGATATGATTATTGAGTTTTTTGAAACATTTTCTTGACGGAGTATTTTTCATGATTCAAAAAGTGTGAACGAAAGTAAAAAATTCCTGAAATGTGGAGTCTTTTCAGATTCCAGAACTGTATGGGTATCCCATTATATGTTAATTTATTCTATAGTATTAAAAAAACATGACTTGATTTCAACTCCCAATAAAATTTATTGAATTAATTATCATTTGAATAGGAATTAATTGTAAAAAAAAATTCAGTTAATCCCTATATTTTTAATTTGTACATAATGTAATATGGATAATATTTGTATTTCAATTATTTTTGAGATAACTCTTTATAAATTAATCAATTAATAGAGTGCAATAATTATATACTTTATTGAACTGGAAGCAGCCTACTTGAAATTCAATAAAAAATCTAAAAAATAATTATCTAAGTAGTTTGTAAGAATTCTCTACAATTACTGGATCGATAGAATATTAATTCAAATTAAAATTTAATTTTTAACACAAATCTTGCTCTTGACTTTTATTGATATTATGAAAAATATATTTCCAAAATTCTAGTAAAATTAATTCGATTATAAATATCCAATGTCTAACAAACAATAATAGCTTGTTTTATTTGAAAATATACAAATATATATATTATAATATATATATATTATATATATATATATATATATATATATATATATATATATATATATATTTATAATTTGCAATTTCTGTTGAAGGTTAGAAAACTCGATGTGTTAGATTTGGTGCTAAGCCTTAATTTCCAAAGCCACTTGCTTCTACTTTGGTAAAAGTCAGGTGAATATATTATTTATATATCTCATCGTATTCTTTCTTGAAAGCAGTTTGGAAAAAAACCTTATGAGAAAGCTATTTATTAAATAATTATTCTTTCTATTGAAATACAGAAATATAAATTCAGCCATTAAATAATAAAAGAGTTTTAAATTTTAATAAAAGACAAAAATTTCAATTCATTTTAATACTTTAAAGTTATATTCAAGGCATTTTAAATTTAGATATTCTATTTATTCACATCATATAGTTAAAATTATTTGTAAAATATATTATAAAGAATATCAATAAATAGTTTTTTCATATATAATAGTCATCTTTTCTATCAATTTCAATAAAATAAACAAACTTCATAAACAAATATCTATAAATTATTTCTCTCAATCTGTCTCACTTCTCAGGTACTAAATCCTCACAAAGCATGTCAAAGAGCATGCCAGTTCTTTCTTCATGATCCACAATTTGCTCAAAAGTTCCCAAAGTTTCATTAAATTTTTAAGATTCAAATTATAATTCTAGATGTAATAATCTCAATAAATTTGTTTGGTCAGCTCCAATAATAAAAGTTTAAATATAAAATAATCACAATATAAAATATGCTCTTATAGAATTAAGAGTTATTTTTAAATTAAAATTATGATTTCAGAATAAAATTTCGAAATTTTTAATGTATCCAATCAATTTTTCAATCAAGATGAGGTTTTTATTTAGAATTTCATAATCAGAACTTGGTTTATCACAATTGAAGTTATTTTCTAGTTCTTGAACAATTTAAGCTCTCAGTTTGATTTATTTTTCAATTTAAGGCAAAAAGTGTAGTTTGAGATTTTCTTAAATTGCGATGTGCTTTTTCAAAACAGGAACTATCGTCTCTAATTCTCTACATAATTATTTAAATATTATTTTTGGTACGTTTATATATATTGTTAAAATATCAAATATTGACGATGAGCAATTCTCATTTCATATTTAGAGTAAAATTACTTTAAGAGTTAGCTATAATTAAATTAGAGAGATAGATTTAAATAAAATTTATCTCTCTTTATGAAAAATTGAAAAATAGTTAATCATGCTACTATTATCAAAATTTATTTATTTTTTGTTTTATATTTAAACTTTGCCTTTGTAATAGAACTGTCTCCCTTACTTCTTTAGCTGACTTTTATTATTTAATAATTGATATCTGTTCCGCCCGAGATCCCCTCCCCCGCCCCCTCCCCCACCACCTAAAATACCCAATTTCATATCAAATTTTGGGGGGGAAGTTTCCTGCACTGGTTTATGATAAAAAAAAAATTTTAGGGAAGTTTCCTGCACTTTTTTTAATTTTTTAATTTTTAATTTCTTTTAATTAAATTTATGTTTACAACAACTATCAACCAACTTCAGGCCAATTTCATTTTAATATTTATAATTTAATTTATTAATCAATAGTCAATATCTATCTTCAGATTCCAAAAACTTTGACTTTTTTCATCTGATATTTGTAGGTTCTATCTTTTAAAAATTATATCGCTTTACTATAGTAATTTAAAATATTATAGCCAATTGTTAGTGTATTCTGATTCAATTTATCTTTTTCTTACCATGTCTATATAATGTTATACTATATTTTCTTGAGCTAATTCAATGATGAACAATATACTCTTAATATTTAATGGGTCATAAAAATATTCAATTTGTTAATTGATGTAAAATTTATTAAATTTAACATAGAGAAAAAAACAGTGCAGGAAACTTCCTCGAGTGCAGGAAACTTCCCCCCCCCCAAATTTTGTACCTAGAGGGTCTAAATCGATTTCCTTCTTGACATCTCGACATCATAAACCTTATTTTATTTATAAAATTACATAAAAATTTCAAAATTCTTTATTTCAATGTTAGTGCCTTATATGATATAAATTTTATGATTTTATAAGTTTCACTATCTTTCTCAACCATTTTTACACTTTCTCAATAAAATATAAATTAAAAAAACTTTTCTATTGAATAATATGAGAATTTTATTTCTAAATAAAATTTATACACTATAATTTACAAAATTTATTTTAATATTTTTTACACCTAAAATCAACTTCATTCGACATAATTCGAAGAAAAAATCTGAATAATTTTTTAAGTTTTTAATTTTCAATAATTTATCAAAAATTATGATAAATGTATTAACCAAAATGCAAAAATTAAAAACTTAAAAAATTATTCAGATTTTTTCTTCGAATTATGTCGAATGAAGTTGATTTTAGGTGTAAAAAATATTAAAATAAATTTTGTATATTATAGTGTATAAATTTTATTTAGAAATAAAATTCTCATATTATTCAATAGAAAAGTTTTTTTAATTTATATTTTATTGAGAAAGTGTAATAATGATTGACAAAGATAGTGAAACTTATAAAATCATAAAATTTATATCATATAAGGCACTAACACTGAAATAAAGAATTTTGGAAATTTTATGTAATTTTATATATAAAATAAGGCTTATGATGTCGAGATGTCAAGAAGGAAATCGATTTAGACCCTCTAGGTACAAAATTTGATATGAAATGGGGTATTTTAGGAGGTGGGGGAGGGGAGCGGGGAGGGAGTGGGGAGGGATCTCGGCGGAACAGATATGATCATTTTTAAGAAATTTAAATCAAAGACTTATGTTAGCTTAAATGAAATAAAAAAACATCCTCATTAAATTATTATTGATATAATAACATAATTTTTAAGGGAGTATTCTAATAAAAGAATATCTTGAATTTTATACTCGAAATCCGAAAATAAATTTTATATATAAATTATATAAGTTTCGAATTAAACAAGAATATTGTCTCAATAAAATAACTATAAACTCATTTTACCAAATAAACTAAATAACTCATAAAATTTTGTTTTTATTCATTTTAGTATCATTAAATATGATAGAGATTATAATTATTTAATAATTTGTTGCCTAAAGATATTAGTTTTATAATTATATATTCATTTTACATAACTAAACAATTATTTTTTTAAAATAAAATAAAAACCTATTCTTAATATAAAAAATTACATCAGTAAATAACATATTGTTTATACATTTATTATTATGTTCGTTAAATTTTTTAATTTATTCATTTATTGAATATATCAATATATTTTAATAAATTTTTATGATAATGATTCTAAAACATCTTTGATGGATTATATTTTTAAATGTAAATTTTATGTTTTTATTTTTTTTATAATTTATTTAATAAAAACTTTATTTAAAACTAATTTAAATACAAAATATTATTTTTATAACCTTAAATCTCTTGGAACTTCTCTAGGTTGAATTGTTTTTGAAGTTAAATCTGAGATGAGAGCGATATTTTGATACAATTATTTATATGAAATAGTGAAAAAGGGTAATTTTATTTTATAAATATTAAAATTTGATGAACTCCAATCAAACCCAAAATTTTGTAATAAATTAATATTTTGTGAAAATCTATATATAAATCTATCTTTTTATAAAATTCTTACGATAATTATTGTTTGAATAAATATAAAAATATTATTTTAAAGTTTTAAATAGCATAGAGCATGTAAAGCGAATAAATTGTTTTAAGAGGTGTAAATAAACTAAATTTTAATGATAAATTTGATTTTAGTAATTTTTTTAAAATGAATTATTTCATCCCTGTGAATGAATCGATTCTTAGTCGTAAATTTTAATAAAAATAGAATTGTTAAGTTATCCAAGCAAAATGACTCTTAAAAAGCTTGCAAAAATATCATAAGTTTACATGAAATTCTCAATTGATGTTACAAAATCATAAGATTAATTTTCTTGTTTCTTTGTCATCTCAGACTTTATCAAATCTAGTTATTTTACATAAATTAATAATAATAAAAATTAATAAATATTTCTATACATTATTCAAATCAGCACAAACTTTAATTAAATTTATAATTTAAAAAACAGCTATAAATAATATATGAACCAGTGAAGAGTAATCTAATTAATAGGGATTGTAGAAAAATTGTGTGGAGACTAAATCGTGGATTCACAAGAAAATTATTCAAAAAGCAATTTCAAAACTTAAATCTAGATCCTCCAAATATTTCCATATTTTATTAAGAGTTGTTCGAAAATAAAAGAGTGATAAGATTAAACAAATAATTATTATTATATTTATGAAATATTTAACTTTAATGAAATACTGAAAAGCATTTTTGCTAATAGATCTATTAATTTCAATCAATTTCATTACAACTTCTTTCATATCAAATCTATCTTTGAATAAGTTTTTGTAAACTTTAATTTAATCATCGAAAAACAGATCTAATATTTATTTTTTGTATTTAACTCATTTTAAACATATATAAATCAATGTAATGAATTTCATTTTTTCAATAAAATTGATCTTATAGTTCTGTAATGATCCTGAAATCTTTGAACAAAGTCTCATAGTTACAGTTATTTTAGGTAGATTTTTTCAAAGCTAATTCAAAGAAAGATTCAGCATTTTCACTAAGAGATTGATACAACTCTACTTATCTAGCAATAAACTATTCTTTTAGTTGTTCTACTAAGTAGTTAAAGTTCTTCTTTTCGTCATACACATTTATAACATATCTAAAAAATAATGTACTAATAATTTATTGAACTAATATGTTGTCAATCGATATAAATAAAAAAATCTAATTAAATGTAAATTAGTCTTATTTAAATTTTAGGAAATTTTTTATTTTTATTCTAAATTCAAGTATCCAGGCGAGGTTGCCTTAGTAAAGATAGATTTGTAAGAGAACTCATCATGGGAATCACTCAATATACAATTCTGATAAAAAGATTGAATGTAAGATTTTAAATCAATAGTTTTCACGAGAGTTTGAATTGTCAAACAGGGGTCTTCAATAAAGCAAAACAAAGGAAGATCATGAATGTTCTGAGGTACAGTATTGATTTATTGGTCAATCAGTTCTGGGAGAGGTTGTGAGTCCTCACTCAACTCATCTATATAACAATTAACATTTTCATTATAATTTTGGATTGGTATTCTAAGATTAAGTAACAATTAAAATTATAAGCATCACTGATCTTGAAATCTTCTTGAGATTACTGCTGAACTTTTTCTTCTTCAATAAATCTTGAATCAGGAATTTAGTCACAATCACCAATAAGATTTTGAGCTGAAACAGTTTAATTTATTTCACGAACTTGAGTAGTAGATTCTACAGTAGGATTGATTGAGAAAGGTTTAGGTTGATGTCATAAAATTCAAACATTTTTAATTTATTTGATATTTTTTTAATTTTAATTTAATTATTCAAGTGTATTTATTAAAATTTTTTAAAACTATTTACATTATACTTTTGAAGTTAAGATAATAAACCTTTATGGAATCGACATAAATGGAATATTAAAAAATAATAAGTGCTTATTATTTTCAAACAAATATGTTATTAAATGGTTCATAAAATTATTTTATGCATTAAAATCTTTAATATATTTTGATAAATAAATTATGCTTAGAGTTTATAAATTAACTAAATTAAAAAATCATATCTAACAATTTTTTTAATTTTTTAATTAAAACCAAATTTAAAGATAAATTTTATATTGAAATTCTTAAATAAGAGATGAATATTAATATTTCCACTAATTTAAAAACTTAATCTTACAAAACCTTATTAAGGATAATAAAGTATGACACAATACTAACTAATTGCATCTTCACTAAATAGTTTATTAATGAATTTTAATGTGCAAGTCCTGAGTGGATATGATTAACTTCTTGAACAAAAACATCAAACTCTTAAAGTATTACTTTTTATGAATCTTTCAAAGATTATCTATCGCTCTACAAGAATTCACAAAAATCTCAATTCTAACATTTGTTGAAGTTAACTGAGATTGATCTTTCCTTCTTAAAAATCATTAAATTAGTGTCAGAGTCAAAGCTCTTAGCAGGTATAGTGGAATCTTGGGATTTAGATCTCAAAGTTTGAAAGATGAAATCTCTTCTCAAAGGTTGAAGGATAGTTGAGTATTATTACATGTAAATACTTAAGTTGAAGTTAGTGAATTAAAGATTTAGTTTAATTTTATTAATAATAAAGAATTCAAATTTTTCATAAAATGTTACTTATCAATTAAAAATATTTCCTTAAAAAAGCTGTTAAAAGTTTTTTCTAATAATTATTTGAAGAGTGATGACATTTAAAATAAACAATACTTAATAAAATATTCTCGATTTTATTCAAATTTAAAGTCCTTTTTTTGATGTTGTTTTAAATTTAAATATTTACTCAAATTTTATATTGATTTTTTTATATATTTACATCAATTTAAATTATTTATCATCAAATTTTTTTTATAACAAATTATACAAAATTTAAAGAGTATTTCATATAATAAATATTTTTAATTGCAAAAATTTTACTTATAAATCAGAATTAGTTGAATTAATTTTATGCATTGTATAGAATAAATTATTTATAAATATAGCTTTTTCAGATAAATGTCTAAAATAAAAAATACTAAAGAACTAAACCCAAATCTGAATGCTTGAAAATGTTATTGTGTGAATGCTAACATTTACATCATATGAATTTAGCTTGTAAATACTGATGTAAAATATTGAACCAAGGATCTTCATTCATTTATATAAAAAAAATATGGGGAAAAGATACGAATTGGGCCATAATAACTGTTTTTAGTATTTATAATATAAAAAAATCAAAGGTATATCAAATCAAACAATTTTTAGGTATTATTCTTATAGTAAAATTTTGCTCAGAAAAAAAACTAAATTTAGGTTTATTTCCATGCTAGTAATATAGTTAAATATCTCCTAAGTTTTAATAAGAGATTGTTAATCAATTGTAAAAATTTAAGAAAAATTAAAAAAACAAAAAAATTAACGTAAAATTAATGGAATATGTTTTAAATCTTCATAAAAAAGGACTATTGAAATAGAAATCTAAATCCATAACCAATTAATGTGGCTTTAATTTTATATTTAATTATTTTCATTGAATATATATTCACAAATTTTAATTTTTGGCCCTTTAATACTTTATATTAAAAATATATAGTATAATCAATAATTTAATTATAATAATTTAATGATTGCCACAATAAACTAAATTCATGTTTAAAAATTTAATTCAACAATTTTTTAAATATTTGTTTATGTAAAAAATATTTTTATTCTAAAAATAAAGAATTTTTAAATCTATTCAAACAAAAATTATACAAAAATTTTGCAAATAAATTGTCATTTATTATTAAAATATTTTAAATATTAATAAAAAAAGAAAATATATATTTAGAGTTAAATGTCCTAATATCAATGATAAAGAAGAGTAGTGAACCAATTTTTATATTAATATTTCAATTATATTAAAAAATTTTATAAGGAAATTTATTTGCTGAGAAATTATATTTATTTATTAAAAAATAGATGAAAGAGTTGACTGCTTTTAAGAAATTTCAATTTCTGCTTCAAACATAATTTTTTCTTCTTGAAAAACAATACAATTTGTAAATTTAATTGATAAATTACATGATCTCTTTTGCTTTGTTACTTTTATAATTTTCAAATAGAAAATTCTTTGATTTAATTCTAGAAGCCACTAAATTCTAAAAGAAATTACTTTTTTATTTTTCAATGTTTATTTACTATTTTTTTCATTGAAATAAATTTATAAAGTTAATTAATATAAATAATTGTAATTTTACTGCGTAATTTTAACTATCTATTTAATAGCACTATAATTAAATATATCTTACTTTTAATTTGAATAAATTTTCTAATTAAATTTACATTTTTATATTTATAATTTTTCCTCATTGATATGCTAATTGCTAGACTTAACACCAAAATACACCTGCAAAGCCAACCTTTGCTTGTTAAATTATATTTTATTTAATATTTTAATAGGGGAGGGGATCTAGTTGATATATATAAGGTAAAGAATTATATTTGAATAATTTTTTAATATCATTATTGTAATTTTTGTTATTATATAATTATGAAGTAAATAATTTTTTATATTTTCTAAGATGAAAGAAATCAGAAAATTATTTAAATAAAAATAAAAATCTAAATAATTAATAATTTATCACTATATAATTATTTAAACAAGAAAAAGATTTAAAATACTGGGATATTAATTACTAAGAAATTAAAATATCTTGAAAAAATAGAATTATAGGAATACATTAGAAAAGGGGAAATAAAAAAAATGCTTTGCAGTTAAAGTTTACCAGTTTAAAATATCTTGGATTCATTAGTTTAGGAATCCAAAATTAGCTGGAATTTTTAAATGAAAATATTACTTTATCTCAATCCATGTGTTTGATCATTCGATTTTGATTGAAAGTCTGCTCAATGTTTTTTATTATTTAGTGATTTACGATCTACTCTCACATTAAAGTCAAATTATCTTTCTCTGGGCTGACATAAAATAGGACCGCCAATCATGAGACCAGTTTATTTTTGAATTCTCAATCTAAATGAGGCTAATATCTTTTAAATTTGCCAAAATATTAATTCCCATATTATAATTAATTATAATTTTATTTTTTAATTAACTTCTTAATTTCAAATGTAATCCTCTAAAATATAAATTTTAATCTGCTTTTAAATCATAAGAAATAGAAACGTTTTTAATTCTATTACAAAATTATTAAATTTTATGACTTTCTAATAATCATTATGAGAAAGAAAAAACTATAGTCGGTTCAATTTTTTTCTTATTTATAGTGTGATATTTTTAGCATTAATTTTTTTAGATTAGGATTATGTGCTTTAATTATGTTTATAATTTATTCTTTTACAATGTTTAAAAATTTGATCACAAATTCCAAAGATGATTCAATTAATGATGCAAAGCACTGTATGGAGTTAACTTATATATACTAAATTAAAAAAAATTAATTCATTTATAAATTATTATTTTTATATTTTTAATAAACTGAGTCATTAATACAAGTTTTGTGCACCAACTCAATAAAAACAGACGGAATTGTTTAATCAGTGAGAACTTCTCTTTTCTTCTTTTAGAGCAAATTATCTAAAAGTAATGAGTGAGATATTAAAGTCTAAGCAGTATCATTCACAATTGATTCTTCTAATATCTACTTTGCATTCATAGCTAATTTCAACAAGTCTGATAAAAAGCCTTCTATTTGTAATTTTATAAAATTATGAATATGCTTTTATAATTATTAAATTCATTAACAATAATTAAAAAATTTCAAAAATTATAAAACAGATTTAGACTTATAAATAGGTGTCTATGTTTAGATTTTTTCATTATTAAGAATTTTTTCTATAATTCTTGTATATACTTATTAAAATCAAACATCTACTCAAGGAAAATTATAATTATTGTTCTAAATACTCAAAAATGTTTTGTAACCTCCAGGAGTATTTTTTTCAGTTATTCTGTAACTTTTTTAAATATATCTACATAATATTACAAATTTTTCATATAATCTAATTTCATACTTAAATTTGATATTTTCATTAAGTCTCAAGAATAATATATAGTATATAAAAAACAATTGATAAAATTTTTCTATATTATTCTTATTAAATTATTTATTTATGAAGTCTTTTTATAAAACATTTAAGAAATTATCATATTTGGATTTTATTAAATTATTTATGATATGATGTATAGATGTAAATTTATAAAATATATTAATTGAGTGGAATTTCATTATAATTTATTAAAAAAATTAATTAATTAAGATTTTATTTTAGAGAGGATCTCATCATCACATGGCAATTACTATTATGAAATCTGCTCTGAACCACCGAAATCTTAAGTTTTTTCATATTATGAATTTAGATTTACAGTATAGTCAACATTCTATTGCAATGTAAAATGCTGAATACTACCGTCTGAATGTTGGTTTTAGCCCTCATTACCGCCTCCCACAACATGATTCTATCTATTCTATATCTTAATATATTTTATTAAAAATACATTAAGAAATTCTTTAAATCAATAGATTATATTTCAATTACTATTATTATTAAAGACATTATATAATTAATACTATAATAAATTGAGGGTTTAAATTCACATATATTGGAAATCAAAACTTAAAAAATTAATTAAATTTATTTTTCCTGACTTAAATAATATAGTATGTATTTAGATATTTTAAAATAACTAACAATCATAATTTAAATATAAATCTTATTTATTTTTGGTTTTGAATGTAAATTTGATATTTTGAATTATTTATCTCTAGTCGAGATGAATTTTCCCAGTATTTAAAGCCTAAATTATATGATTAAGTTTAAATATTTAACATTAAATTTGAGAAAATATTTAAATATTACCAATTAATATATAAAAAAGTATTCCTAGTCTCTGAATATATTTTTTGTATAGATTAAATATAAAATGATTCTCAATAAAAAAAATATTTTTCTATGATGTTCATCTTTTTACTATAAAATTGTTGTAGAAAAAAATTATTATCGTATTTATAAATGAATTTAAATCATCGTATATCTTATTTTTGGATTAAAGCATTTTAATTCGAATTTAGCATTTTTAATTTTTTATTTATAATTTTTTTAAAAAATTTATATAACAAAAAATATTTTTAAACTAAAACTTATTATGAGAAATCAGGTTTTGATTAGACTAGATGTTGCTATAATTTTTCTAGAAACCTTAACTTCTCTAATTAAGAGATTCAGAAGATGATTGCTGCCTCTGTATATCTAAGATTTTAAAGGAATAATTATTATTTGAAAATTTAAATATTTTATTTTAATAATATTTTTTTGTCATTATTTTTATAAATTTAAATTAGATATTAATAATAAATTAAACCTTTAATGATTTCTGTGAACTTATCAATGTAAGAATGCATACATTAAAACACCAAAAAATTATTAATAAAAAAATATAATAAAGAAATAGTACATATTAGATTAAAATGTTATTGAACATTTAATAATTGTAATAAGGTTTAGATTAAATAAATAATTAAAATATATATGTTATTATCAATTTTATATTTAATAGTAAATCCTTTAATTAAAAATAATTTTGTCAACTTTTAATAAATTAAGTAAGTATCTTTTTTGGATTAAAATGTTTTAAAAAATTATCAAAAAAGGGATTATTTTTATTAAAATATAATATAAAATTACCATAAATAATATTATATTCATATTAATTTATCATATTTAGACAATATCTAAATTAATTATGATAAATTTTAGAAATTATTGGCTCTTAATATATGTGTTTTTATTCTTTTAGGTTAGCAACAGCATTTTACTAATCAATCATACTCTATTCTTGCACGAATGATTTGCTCTTCAAAGCACTGACATGTTGTAGTTTGGTTGAAATTTTATAGGTTTAAATATTTCATTAAAAAGGCATGATTTAAATTAAAAATAATTATTTGTTACCTTAAAATTTTGTCCAAATGCTTTTTGATCTCCTCACATACTTCCGTAATTTCGACTTGAGAGTTTTAATTTTAAATTTAAATGAATATTCTATTCTAATAAAATAAATTAAGCTTCAATTAATTAATTGAGGGTCTTTTTAGTCACTCTCTTGATTGCTCGGCATGTTTAAGCCAAAATTCACTGCATTTTTGGTATTTGTCTAGGGTAGCAAACTTGGAATAGGGTTGAGGGGGACTGCGCGCTAGTTCATGTATCTGTTTTGGAGATTTATAGTGAAATCATGTCTGTCTATATCTCTTTACTCCCAGGCTGAGCCTAAAAAATGAGTAAGCTTGTAATCTGAATGAGCATCATTATTTAATAAGATATTAAATTATGATTATAAGAAAGTTTCAAAATTAAAATATAATTATATTTATCAAAATTTTATTTTGAATTGAAATATTAACAATATGTTTGTTTTTAATTATAATCTAATAAAGAATCAATAATTCTGAGTATAAGTATTGAAATAATTTTTATTAAATATTTTTTAATCATTTAGCTTTTGATAAGAAGAATCTCTTGAAGATTAGGCAACTTCATTTTATCTAGGTTGGTTTCAGTTCATGTTAAGTCCTTCAGCCATATATCTTTGATCTTACAATCTGACTTGAGAGTATTAGTAACGATCGTCTCCATAATGTCTGTTGCTTGAATGAGAAATTTAATTAATGGCTTTTAAATTAGACAATTCTTAAAAATTTAAATAGCCTGTTAAGAAATAAATGTTTTACTGAAAATATCCCTATCCACCCTCTTCATTCCCCTCCCAAACTCTTTTCCATATCTCTCCATATCCTTCCCCAAAAAAAACATTTAGATATTCTAAAAATAAAAAATTGATCCCACTTGTATAAAGAAATATAAAGAATGAAGATGATTGAGTGATTTAAATTATGGAAATATTATTTTCTTAAATTATATTCATATATTTCTCCAAAAAAGAATAAATAAAATGAGTTAGACCAGTGTGATAAAATTATTATTAGTAATAATCATGATAATATATAACCGAAATATTCAATTAAGAAATTTGGAGCAATATACTATTAAAATTTCATATTAATTAGGATATTTTAGGCGGTGGGAGCATGGAGGATTGGAGGGGTATCAATGATAAAATAAATATTTATAGATTTATTAATCAAATTTTATTAAAAAAGAGAAAAAAAATATAAAATGAGAGCCATATCTATCTTTGTCAAGTCCTATTTTCTCATAATACTATTTCCAATAATTTTATCTTTCCATAGTATATCTTAGATCTTCCACTCCGATCTTATCCAAATATATATATAATTATTAATTTATTAATTAAATAGATATTTAGTTTTATTGTCCAATTAAATGATTTTAGGGGATTTCACTTCCAAAGTTATAATTTATATTAATTGACTTAAAAAATTATATAAGAAACAAATAGTTTATGACTCATATTTTCATGATTTTTATTAAACAATTATTTAAATTTAATTTTAAGGTTTTATAATTATTCATTCTGTGATTAAATATTTTATATAGTATAGTCAAATGAATTTGACTTCATAAACAATTTTCGATAATATTCTTAAAAATTAGAAGTGATGAATACTTTAAAATAATCAATAAATTTAAAAATTAATTGTTCAAAATATCGATATTCTTTCATAAAAAAAATCATTCATTTCTACAAACGAAGTAAGAGGGGAAACATTTTTCGTTGTTAAGGAAATCTGAATCATCCCAGATTTTAATTTATGCTTAAGTTTGTTTATTCATGATTTGATGGAAATATCGATTAATAATAACACTTTAACATTTAAAAAGATATTTATAAGAGTAAGCAATATTAAGTTTAAAATTTTTAAGCGTAAAAAACTTAATTTATATTTCTAATTAAATAAGAGAACATGTATAGTAATCAATGAAAAACTATTCATTTTAAATTAAAAAATTAATTGGAAAATAAAATTCCAAATATTCTTATTTAATATTTCATTTTTTTTTTTAAAATTCAAATTAATTTACAAATATTGATCATGTGAATGAGGTCTTTGATTTGAGTTGAATTTAAACTTAAATTATTTAAAAAATATTATTGATGGACTTATATTTTAAATTAAAATAAAAAAATTTAAAGAGTTGTTTATATACTATAAAATTTGTATAATTTTAAAAGCAATTATTTTTGTGGAGATAATGAAAATTAAGGTAATTATAAATAGATTCAAGCTAAGAAATTTTTCCTCGTATATAATAATTATTTTAATTTCCTCATTGATTAATATAATAAATGAACAATTAAATAGGAATTAATAAAGCAAATTAAGTTCAAGTATGAATATAATTAGTGGATTAAATTTTTTATTCTAATGATTGAAGAAGTTTAATTTTTTCAAAATTTTGCTCTAGCATTTTTGTGAGTCGATAACATAATTAAGCTAATTATAAATAATTTCTAATTTAATTATAAATAATACTATATTTTAGTAGCAACCAATTTGACATGACGTTAAAGTTCAAGATTAATAATTTACCTTCAAAATATTATTAAAACTGATATAGTTGGTTGATAAATTCTAGAATTCTATTACTTTATCTTGATAAAAATAGTTGTGGAAAATGTTACCGTTTCCACTGCTAATATAAATAATCTATGTTTTTCCGCCCAAACAATTTCATTACTCTGCTTTGTGTGGAAAAGTTTTCTTATTTTTATTATTTATGATGTTTTAATTTCACTTTTTAAACCCAAGGAACATCTTCAATTTTTTTTCAAATTACTAAAAAGCCCATTCTACTCCAGTTAAGTTAATATAATCGAAACCCCCAAAACAATAAGTTAAATTTGTAATTATTTTATTTAAAGGATATAGTTGGGGTTTTTATTGCGTAAAGAAAAGACTAGGGTTATTTTAAAAATAATAAAAAGAAATTAGCGTAGATTTTGGTATATTTATGGTATGAAAAACTACAATAAAAATGCCTAAGTAAATTTATGGTACTAGTATGAATATTGATTTAATCAGACCAGAATCTAGAAGCAAGTACTAAATGATTTATAAAATATTTTCATTAAAAGGACGCCAAGAAATTGCATTAAATTTGATATGTTTATAAAGATTTGAAGCCTTAAAAGAATGCATAAGCCATTTTATTTGAAGTATCTATCATTAATTTAAACCAAGCTTAAAGAGAAGAAATTGTAATACTAGCTAATGTTAAAATGTTCTTGGTACCTCAGGATTTTTCCCTAACAGAGAAGAAGTTGAAGAAAAAATATCTGAACAACTTCTTTTATAGTATTATAGAGCAATTTGGAGAAAGGCATGTCTTACTTTGGTGCTAAGAATGAAAATCGAATCAGCTTGGCTTAAAAGCAAATTAATTAGAGGATGGATGTCTGCGAAGAAATTAGAATTTTTGTAGATATGATAATTGTAATAGCTACTCACTATCCTTGGTAATCATTAGAAGACATTGTTGAAATACAAAAGAAAGTAAGATTCATAGGACACAACAAACACAAGGGTTTTAATTTCTTATATTAGAGTTAACAAAAATTCTTTAAATACATTTTAAAATAGCAACAATACTAATTTTTCTCTACAAACATCTTTAAGACACCCAAATTTACCCTCGAATCAAATTGTTTAACATTTATTTAAGTGGTTTTGGGGTTTTAATATTAACTCGCTTTAAAAGTTCAACTTCATTTTCTTTTTTTATAGTGATAGTTTTTTATTAAATGAGATTTATATTATAATATTATTTTAGAAAAAATTACAATTAAATTTATTTTATCAATTATGAGGTTTCAAAATTGAGTGTCGAATCGATTTCCAAATTTTCTCTCTTCAGTTCCCTGCATTCAAAATAATTAAATCTAATAAATTTATAAAATGATTCAAATTTCAAATAAAACAAAAAAGAATTATAATTTGAAATCAATTACGTAACTATGAATTTATTTTATCATTTCTTATATTTAGGAATAAAATTAATTTTTATTATTAATTTTTAATTTTATTTTTTACGATACATTTTATTTTATATTCAAGGTTAGAGATTAGATTAGTATCTCGAAAAATCTTTGTGATCATATCTATGCCTGCCTTGATATTAAGAGTTATCTCTGTGATGCTAATATTAAGCTTGTCTAAGCATTAAAAGCCAAAAATATATTTTATTATATAGATATAAAAAAATAATAATGATTATAATTTTAAAAATGTAAAAAATTCTTTATTTATATTTATTTTCTATAAAATTATATTTATTAATGAAATTTGATTGTAATGATGTTGAAATACTTTTGAATATTTTGATTAATGATTATAATACTTTTAAATTCTTAGGAATTCATTCACACTTTTACAAGTAAAATTAAATATTTATTTTAATTTTAAATATATAGAAACTAATATTTTTACACATTAATTATAAAAAATTAAAATTTTATATAAATAAATTTGTTTATTTCATATTTATTGCATGAAAAATTATTTTAATTATATAATTTTTAAGATCAAATCAAATTACAAAAATTATGCTGATTTATCAATAGAATTATTTGTTCAAAGAATGAATGTATTTGATTATGATAAATTGTGAAACTATATTCAATAACAGTTCTATGATCTAAAATATTTATAATAATGAGAACTAATTTCAACGAAAATATTAAAAAAATAAGTGACTTAGGACACTAAAATCTTATCTAATACTACTTAAATTATTTGAATTATTTTTAATAAAATACGAATTTTTAATATCTAACTATCTCATCTTATTTAATGATGTTATATTAAATAACAAATTAACTTACTTGATATAAGGAAAATTTCATAAAACTTCTAGAATAAAAAATCATTTATTAAATTGATATATTTATAAATCTAGAAAAAATAAATTTATTAATAAGGTTTATTGAATTTTTTTGCTTAAAAAGGTGGTTTTACTTTAATTGTAATAATTATAATTTATTGGAAAAGTTTCTTACATCTTAAAGTATTCTTAAATTGTCAATAACATTCCATAAACTTAAAATATTATATTTAGATAAGGTTTTATTTTACAGTTAAAATATATTTCATAAAATTTAGATTGAATTAATATTCACTCTAATAAATCAAATTATTATTGATAAACCATATATCTGTTATAAATCATATAATCTACTTAAACTTACAAAAAATATATATGAACATTGAATAGCATAAATTTGTATATTTAAAATTCTTTATTGATTTTATATTTTTATAATGATATGCTAAAACTTAAATTTTGCTAAGCAAAAGTATATACTAATCTTTAAAATGAATTTTAGGGAATAGTTTCCGGCATTTTTTTATTGTAAATTTATAAATTCTACATAAAATTGTGAAAAGATCTATTAATTTACAATAAAAAATTGAAGAGGATAGAGTACTTATATTATAAGAGCTTAAATATTTATAAGTTCATTTGATAATTTAAAATATAAGTATAACCATTTTGATAAAATTAGCTAATTTAGTTCAATAAATTTGTATTGTATACTATCAAAAGAAACATTAATAAATTTAGAGAAAACAATTTCAAATAATGAAAAAATATCATTATATAATAAGAGATTGTAAGTGTCTGTTTTAAATTACATTTCAAATAGTCAGGTATAAATATTTGAAGAAAAAAAGATTTGGAAAATAAAATGAAAATTTACTGCAGGAAACTTCCCCACCAAGTTTTATTTGATTATTATAAAAATATCACAAGATATTTTTTTAGTGTATGCTCTTGGTTCGACTTATTACAAATAAGCTTTAATATCAATAGGTTTCAGACTGCATTAAATTTATTTACAAATTATTTTTTTTATAAAAATCATATAAGTTCTTATATTATTTAAATAAAATGCTCACAAAGTTAGTAGCGGCTTTAATAATTTCTTAGAGAGTTTAGATTGCATAGACTTTTAAAGTATTTAAAAAAAAGTTTATTTAATATTCTTAATAATCAATTATAAAAATATTTTTTAACTGAATCAGGATTAATTCTTGCATTTAAAATCTCAGCTAAAAAATAGGGGGAGCACCCATCGTCTGAGTATTTATCTTTTTTTTAGTTGAACATTTTTTGAAAGAATTATTTAAGTGAAATTTCAAATGTTAAGTCTTCACTTTAATCTGATTTCACTAAGCTTTATTGGATGTCCTGCAATAACGTTGATAAGTTGATTAAATAGTTGGATATTTTAAATTATTAATAAGCTTTATTTATAAAAATAACATAAATATTTATAAGACTTATTAGTGATAAAATCATATTTATAATTAATGATCAATAAAAATTTGAAAATAAATAATTATTGAATAATAATTTATTTAATTATATACGATATTAATAATTTTTCAATATTTTTGATTTAAAAAATTAATTATTTTATCTTTTATTTCAGCAATCTTTCCTTCCGCTATTGCCATATCTTATTGCTGCTACTACTGCATGATCTGATTCTCACCATTTCTCAAGGTTAAAGTTTTGATTTGATCACCATCACTTTATCTTTGATCACTTGAGTCATTTAGATTGGACTCCCTCCTTCCCTCTACATCTCTCTAGATAGAAGCTGAATTACTCAATCCATTGTCATGATTCTCAGATACCTGGTTTTGATTTCTATTCAAAACTTTATTAAGAATTTATTTATAGTTTGATAATATTTATTAAGTTCTAAATATGATATATATGCCAATAAAACTAAGTTTAATTCTATAGAAATTATAAATAATAAGATTTAAGGTTTATATTTATGATAATTGGAAATCGAAACCTAAAAATAACTTCAATTTATTCAAATATTATTATTTTTTAAATATTATTCATATTTGGGTTTAAAAAATTGGACTTATTGTTTATATCTTTGCTGAATTATTATAAAATTTTTCATAAAATTTTGGAAAAATAATTGATATATTTAATAAATTATTTTTATCTAAGGATGACTTTGCTAAATTTATAAAATTTAACATAATAGGTTTAAAAATTCTATGTATAAATATATTTTTATAATTAAACTTAATTTTTGTTAGATAATATGTATTTCTTACTTAATATCTGGTATATTAAATATCATAAGTTTTAACTCATATTTTCAATTAAGTAATTCTATAATTACAGTCTAAGAGTCTGTAAAAATAGTCATATTATCGTTAATAATTTTATTTTAAGCAATAACAATTATGTTTTCATTTAATTTCTAAATAAATTAAAATGCTTTATTTAAAATATGACTTTAAAAAACAGTATTATTATTTAGTTATTATAAGTCTACAAATTTATTGAATTATAACTATTAATTATTAATGGATATTATTTAATCAATGAATAAGAAATTATAATAATAAAATAATTTAATAAAGAAATTATTTAACTTGCTTAATAATAAATAAAATTATAAAAAATTGTTTATAAGACATATAAAAATCATTAAAAAGTTTTTGATTTTTAAATGATAAATATATCTTTTTTATTATTTGACGAGCATCTATCGACCCTACATTAAACAAAAATATTTTAAACAATTATTTTATAATTGATTATATTTTTAATTGTATTATTATTAAATATATTGAAATTTTTGATTATATTATTTTTTAATAAATCATATTTTTTAAAATATTACTTATTATAATTTTATTCTTAATTTTATTTTCTCTTATTTCAATAGTTATACATTGCTCTTTTTAAAATTAAATCAATTTGATTACTTTTATTTTTAATTAACATTATCTATATGATCAATTTGAAAAATATTATTTGATTGAAAATTTCAAATACTTATATGAAATTTAATTGTTAATTACTAAATAAAAGAATTATGCTTGATTCTAAAATGAATTTCGATTGTAAATTTAATAAAGAATTTATAAATAAAAGTTTCAAATATAAATTCAGATTTTTTTTTGTAGAAAATTCATTTAAATTTTACTCAGTATTACATTTAATATTATAATAAACTCAAAATAAATACTGATTTAAAAAAATTTAATATGATTTTTTTTAAGTCTTAGAATTTTTCATCAATTTAAAAATGAGTTCATTTCATATGATTAAAATAAATCTGATAAAATTACTTAGTATATAATTTGAATTTATTTTTAAACTCTTTTATTTAAATTATAAATATTTTAAGATTTTATTGACTCCAATCTTGATTGTTTAATTTTTGGTTCCCGAGTAGATTTTCAGAGGTAAAAAATCTTTTCTTTAGAATGATTTGTGACTCAAGATTTTTAGTTTGCTGTAATTTAAATTAATTTTAATCATATCAGTATTTTTACAATAAAACTTATATTGTAGATTTCTATTATTATTTTTTAAATGTACAGAAATTATTTTTCATTAATAAGGATGATTATAGATACTAACCACCTCTATCCTCTTAAATTTGTAGAAAAATGTATTAAGTATAATTTCTAATTCATTAAGTTATCCAGGGTCACTAGATATATTTGCTTTAATGAAATGTATATCACTATTTATAATTCGAATAAAGTAATCATATAGTTATATTTCATTATTCACTTTATTAAAGCATTTGTATTATTTATCTACAATTTTATATTTTAAACAGATATTAATACAAATTAAAAATAATTTAATGAATATAATTAGAAACTTTACATTGATCTTTTAAGAAACTCTAAATGAATCAGGAAAATTATTACCAATTAAAATTGAATGATAAGCAACTTAAGTTTATGAAATTATTCCATTTCAAGTGATTTTGACCTCAATAAACATAGTACATAATAAAAATTAAATCATTATTGGTAAATAAAATATCTTGATTGTTAGCTTAAATTTTACACAACCCTTATAGATTTAAAACTGTATTTCAAATTATTAAACATCCCAATTTAATAATTAGTTGTATATTCAAGATTTTAAAGGTTAAATATTTACAATTTAATTGCAATTTCTATTTAAAATTTGGGAGAGTAACATAATTAGCAGTTTTTTTAATTAATTTTGGTAAAATTCTTCATAAAATCTATTTTAAATTTTATAATCAAAATTTTAAACTTTTTAGTTATATATTAAATACTCTTTAACATCTCCCAAAACTAATGAAATGTATTAGTATAATACTTTAACTTAGATTATGGCTTTAAAAAAATATAAATAGGAATCAAATAAAACTATTCATTTAAAAAAATACAGTTGAAGATATAAAATTAGTGTTAAAAATAAATGATAACATCAGAAGACATAGGCTTAAATTAATATCTGAAAATATATAAATTAAATCACTTAATGCAGTTTCTTATTATTTGAAAAAACTACCAAAAAATTTACTTTCATCATAGTCTTCAATAAATTTTTTATCATAAGTATCTCCAAGAAATCATATCCCACTCAAAATTTTAAATAATTTGATTATATAAAATTAAAAAATCATTATTCTATAGTAGAGAATATATTACCAATATATTTATACCTCTTTTCAAGATCTTTTTGTATTCCTGCATATTATGTTCAATACATTAAAAAACCCTTGACCCTATCCAAATTTCGGCAAATTTATTAAAAGTATATTATTAATATTTTTTAATTTTAAATTATTAAAAATAATTTAATATTGCATACTTTTATTCAAAACATTGATTTTTATAAATAATTATTACTATTTAATGAGATTTTTCTTTCATACACATTTTCTTAGATCTTTGACTATTAGCAAACGAAAAAAAAATGAAAAAAATAAATTCTAAAATTGTTTTATTTATATTGATTAAACAATTTTTTTAAAAATTATTAAAAATATAGATTTTTCCCTCTAATTTAAGATTTATTTTCTAGTAATTAATAATATTATGTAAAATATTTCTCCTTTTATCAATAAAAATTTCTATAGTATTAATAATAATAATATCTATTCCTAATGTAGTCAACTTTAAATAAAATACTTTATTTTTTATATAATTTATTATTTGTTTTAATTCTTTGAGTTCAGCGAGAGAGTTAGATGACTCTTCATTTGCAAAATAATTCTAATCGACGTCAATTGATTCTTGTGAAATTATTGCTGCGTTTAGAGCGGAAGAAATTTAATAGGGCATCTAGATTTATTTTTAAATTATATTTGATTAATAATAATGGGGAAAGATTATCCTGGTTGAAATTCGTCTTTAAACAAGAATTTTATAAAAATTTAGTTTTATAACATCCAGAAAAATTAAAAATTAAAAATGCAATTAAAATTAATTCTAATTGTATTAATTAAGATAAAAACTACTTTTAATCTTTTAATAATAGTGCATTTCAAATTTTTTTTGATATTTCATGGACAGTTAAATACTCTAAAATTATATATAAAAATATTACAGGGAACTTTCCCTGATCTAATAAATAATTTGTTCAAAGAACCTTAAAATTTCTTTGAAATGTCCTTTAACATTTTTGCAAACTTACTTCATCTCTACTTGCCTTGGTCTACTTAATTTATAGTTATTAAATATATTTGATATATTATGTTAAATTGAGATCTACTGAATACTTCTGCTTTATTGTCAGGAGCAATATTTTTACGAGAATTTAGTTTTGAATTCTTCCTAGAGTTTTGAATTCTATTGGGGCTTACAATCAAAACCCCAAAACCCCTTAGAAAGGTTTATAAGTGCTTTGATTTGTAGGGTATAGTTGGGGTCTTATTGGGGTTAGTAGAGAAAACGCAGGTTTTATGTGAATTTAATGTATATTTAATGAGTATTAGTGTACTTAATTAAAACAAATTTTATCTGCTTATCTTTGTGGTATCTCTTGAATTTAGCTCTCTTTTGTGTTTCAAGTATATCTTCTAATGATGATCTTGGATATGCTGGAGCTTTTACTATGATCATCTCAACAATTTTCTTAATCTCAGTGCATACATCTTCTTGCTTTATATGTTTAACAGCCAAGCTTATTGATTACTTTTCTTGCTTTGTTCCGAAGTACGACATACTTTCCATATCGCACTCTAAAATAATTGCTGCTACCGCCCAGACATCCCACTAAACAGAGCCATTAGTCCACTTCTCTCTTATTGGGAAGTACCCAGGTGTGCATAGCACTTTAGCTAAAGTCACTATTTCTTACCTTATTGCTCTATTGAAATCAATGACTACTATTTCTAAAGGACAGAGATTTAGCATTACATTTTCTGGCTTCAAATCTCTATGAACATACCCTAGATCATGCAGCTCTTTCACACCCTTGGTCATTTCCGTGAGTATCTCATTCAAGTCATCTGGGTATCTATTATGGTAGAGATAATCTCTTAGAGTCATTTCAAACTTCTTAAGTCGTAGTGCAATAAAACCATGTCCAAGAAAAACTCAATCGAGTTTAAGCAAGCTCTTGCATTACCTTTTATGAGCCTCTCTTAGTATTATGTATTCATTGGCAAACTCGTTTTGATACTGCTCGTTCCTAATAAGATATTTGAAAGGATATACCTTATAAGCATACTCATCAACTACTATGAGTTTTGCCTTGTTAGGCACATCAATATGTAAATAGTTGTCAATGCAAAAACTGAGATCTACTGCATTTAATGCAGGTATATACATAGCTCTCTCTTACAAGCATGCTATATAAAATTCATTAGCTGGTTGGTTCATTAACTCAAATCGTTTCTCATTCTTAAGTCTCTCTTCCTGCTCTCTTTTAGACTCTTTAGTATTGGACTTTCTCTTGGCTGGTATAAGCTTTTATGTTTCTTTATCTTGCATTAAAAACTCACTTAAATGATATTTTTGCATGTGTCTTTTAACTTTAGCCGAGTGAGTGTAAGACTTCATGCAAGTCGTGCACTAATACCTGCCATCGACCTTTTCGTGCTTGAAATATATCTTAGCTCACCCAGAGTGCATCTCTTTGATGTGCCTCTTCAAGCTCGAATCAGCTGAGAAGAAATTTTAGCATTCATCACATTAAAATGCTTTAACCTTTTTAGTGGGAGATGTTCTTTTAACTCCTCAACATCTTCGATTAGCGTTTAAATACACATCTCTGCACTCTGCTTCCTGATATTTATTTCTAGAACAAACACCTCTGATTCAAACTCAAGAGCTTTAAGCTCTTTCAATGTAGATGATCTCTGGCTTCTTAGTTTAGCCAAAGTTAAGATAAGATTATCCACTGCCAAGAGAAACTGCTTTGCGATTTAAGTTAGCCACCATGTTTAAATTCAAATTTAAATTTATGTTATAAAGCTCTAATAACCTCTCTAGTTATAGTTACTCTGTACAGGAGTTAGCAAAGCAACAATAATGGTTGATCTTGAAGTATTAGAGATCATATTTATGCTTAGTTTATAACTACAATTTTTCTAATTTTGCTTAACATTTTTAATTTTGGTACCAAATGAGATAAATTCAAATTGGTACTGGTACCAATTAGGTTTTGAACCATTTTGGAACTTTTCCATTAAAACCTCATTAGTTAAAAACTAGGTACTAATTAAGTTTTGGTACTATTAAATTGGTACCAATTAAATTTAAACGAATTTAGTACCGGTACTAATCAAATTTAAAAAAATTTAGTACTAATTTAATGGAACTAAATTGATAAAAATGGAGCTCCATCTCTGAAGTTTGTTACAGCTTCTGCCAGCTTTCTCCACATCTTTACCAGGTTGACCTCCTATAAGATGCCCATATCTAATAATAAGATTTTTAACAGTAGGATTCAGAACTTTATATATTAAAATTTGAAATTTAATAGCAAGAGAAGGAACAAGGATGGAGTATATAAGTACTGCAATGAAGAGAGTTGAAGCTTAAGAAATGATATCAAGATTTAGAAGCAAGGAAGATCTCTATTGATACCTCACTCAACATGGCAAGTATATTACATTTACTTAATCATATATAATAGTGGGATTATTCCTTCCAACGATGGAAGGTACCAAAATTTCATACTTAAAAGCTATATTCTGTGATGAGAAGAAAGCTTTCAAAAACAATGAAATTAAGTTGATATAAATACCAAACTACCCTGAGATTTCAGTCACTAATCTCTACGAGGATGCAATGAAAGATGAAGAGCTGGTTGTTTATCTTCCTACCAAGAAACAACTCTCTAACAAACTTCCAGAAAGGAGCTTCTTCTTTGGTGTTCTTGGCACTTTAAGAGAGAGTTATCTCAGAGAGATCATTGAAGAAGCCCACAAGAAACGCTACTCTATTTCTCCAGAAGATTAAAAGAAGCAAGGCATACTTATAAGCGAGAGCTGGCTTGCGGAGCTTAAAAAGCATCCATACCTCTCTAGTAAGCTTTGACATATAACTTTGTAGGGAAACCTGGAACTGGTATATTCCTAATGAAAGAGAATGCAAAGGTTCACAGAGAGAGAAAGTCATAGACCATTCATGAAGTGAGCAAGAGACTTTTTAAAGATGTTTAAAAGCCAGATTAAAAGAACATAGATTCAGGAGCTGGCTCTAAGAGAATAAATATGGGCTCAAGCAAGCCATTAGAAGAGGAGAAGAAAGAGAATCATAATCCCTTTATGGGTTAGTTTAATATGTGAACTTATTCATTCATTTAAATCTAAAACTTATTTATAAACATTCATTCTTCCCTCTCTCGCACAAACTGTTGTCTTATCTAAGCTCACTCTCTAACAGCTGCTTTGAATTAAGTCTACTGTATCGATGTGCAAGTCATGCATAAGATGATACAGCAGCAGCTTCTTGTAGTGAGTCTTGATTTAACTCCAATAGAATTCGATTCCATTAAACTGTGGGCTATAAGTAACGTTGTAAACAGGAGTTTATCTTTAACTCTTCATACGCTTTATTAGACTCCTTAGTCTTATGAACTGATAGATTGTCAACTAACAGGATGATCTCTTGATCGTTGTATTTATCTCTGAGCTTAAGTAGGAACTCTATATACTACTCTCGCTTAATAGAGCGAGGATGAATCACATAACTTTCTAAACCAGAATCTTCACTAATACCAGCTAAAATTGCATGAGTTACAACCTTTACTTTCTAGTCGTATACCTCTGTGTTATCATATTTCTTGTGCCATGACTTATTAATAAAGGTGTTGAAGGTGAACACTGCTTCATCAGCGTGTATAAACTTGATGTTATTAGTAATAGCCCTCTGCATGTAATCATATATATAGTTTAAACTATTACTATAAAATGGCACTGTAAAATCAATCACTCTCTTCACTCTTTTGACAGTCTTGAAAGTAATACCATTTCGTCTATAAATATTGGCTATAGTCTAAGGAGAGATACGCATGTCTGGAAACTTGCGATGAAACATGACAGCTCGTTAGCCAAGAGAAAAGTGAGCCCAATACTTTAATGTCTTAGAGTCACAGAGATAGTCAATATGGACCTGTGAGAACTTTTATTTTCTTGCAGGATGTTTTCAAGAGCCTGAGTTATAATTTTAAACAGCTAACAAGCAATGATACCTAACAGTTGAGGCACTCTTGTGTAGGAGTCTTACTATGGCTGTATAATTCAACACTGGTTTGACTTAGTCTATATTAATACTTGTACCATACTAAGCTTAAGCAGTAAATCTAAATATTATTCATCATATATAGACTCTAAATTTCGCTAATTTTCTATTTCTCATTTTGAAAATTGGCATAATTTCTCTACTAACCCCAATAAGACCCCAATTATACCCTACAAATCAAAGCACTTATAAACCTCAGTAAAGGGTTTTGGGGTTTTGAATACGACTCTTCTACTCCTCAACTTTACGCCCAAAAGCTATCTTTAAATTAGCAGCACCAATGTCTCTTTGTTCTTTGAATTAATCTCTTTGGTTTATGTACCCTTTATTCAATGCATGATCATTATACAAATTATATAATATAAGGAACTCTATTTAGATCTCTTAAAAAGACTTTTCAAAATTTTATTTAGAATTTAAATTATTAGAGTATTTTAATAATCACCTTGAACTCTTCTAGGAATATCTTTGCGAGATTAGGGACGATTTTAACTCAAATTTCTCTACTAAGATTAGCGCTAACTTGGAGGAGAATACCTAACTCTGAGACTTGTTATACTCTTGCCACGTATTTCACCAACGTTCTTCTACTTTGAATAAAAAAAAATGATTTTTAATCGAAAATTAATAAATGCAAATTAATTTTTTCAATTAAAATCTTAAATATATGTATTTTGAAATTTCTATATTAACAAATTAATTAATTTATATTTAATTTTTTAATAATTGAATGACTATTCTTCTTAGGTTTATTCTACATAGGTTGTTGCAAAAGATAATCTTCATAGTCTCTTTGCAAATCCGAATTGCTTTAGTTCGAATTATCGATCCTTCTCCTGTTTAAATGTAAGGATGAAAAATATTTAAATAAATGTTTTAGTTGCCATAAAATTTTTATAAAAAATAAATCAGATTATATTGTTAATTAAATTATTCATTATATTTGATTTAGTATTATGAAAAAATTAAAAATAATATTACTAAACATTACATTAATGTTAAATGAAGAAGTTTATAGAATTCATATAAAAATAATATAAACTATATCTTTTCTTTTTTATTACAATTAATTTTGTGGTAAATTAAAGTAAACTAAAATTTTACTTTAAATTTTTTACCTTTATGCTAATATTTAAATTTTAATATATTTCTAATAATTATTAAATGATGAAAGCTCATTTTGATATGGAGATTTTCTAGCGAAGTATTTAAGCCCAAATAATATTTTTGATATTTAATCTATAACAGGATTATAAATAATTAAAATATGGTTAATTTTTTAAATTATACTATTATTAATTTTTTGTATAGAGAAAATATTAATCATAATATCGAAATAAAACTTCATAAAATGATATTAAAAATATTATTTAATTCAATTTCAAATAATAGCTTGAAATATTAATATATTTTTAACTTAATTTAAATTGTATTTTTATTTATAAGTAAATTATAATTCAAATTGTTTAAATTTTAATCGGACTTATTAATTCTTCATCTTTTCTCTGCTGCTCAAATATCTCCTACTTTTGTATCATTCACAGTTTAATAATTTCAAAATCTTGGGGGGGGGGGGAAGTTTCCTGCCCCATAATTTTATATGCACCCTAGGGGAGAAGTTTCCTGCCCCATACATAAAAATATGTAATTTATAATTTTCAAAGAATCTTTATCATCAATTATGATGTAGTTTTTTTATATTTAGCTTCAAATATCAATTCTACCTTAATAATAATTTAAAATTTAATGAAAATTACATTAATTATTAATAAAAAACAATTATTTTAACCTTGTTAATAATATATAATTTGATAAATAATAATTATGTACCTTGAAAATTATATAATAATAAATGTTGTATAATACATGATTATGGTAATTGAAATTAAAATTTAATTGTTTCTATTAAAATTATTGCAAAAAAACATAAAATTTAATGTTGGGGGCAGGAAACTTCCCCCCCCCCAAAAATCTTAAAATAAAGTATATGTAATTTATTTATAAAAAATTCATTTGATATTTGTATGTCTGTATTTCAATTATATAAATATAACTATATTATTATATTATTAAATATATTGCTCGTTGTTCAGCAGTTTTTGGTTGAGAGTTGGCTCTGATCATTGATTGTTATCTTTCATTTGCACCGGGTCTTAGTTTGAGTGGCTAAAATGGACTTTATCTGTTCATTTAGACAATAAAATAATAAATAAATAAATAAATAAATAAATAATAAATATATATTTTTTAATTTTTACAAAACAAAAGTTATATATAATTTTATATATCCAATAAATATCTACGAATTAATTCATTTTAAATTTTTTTCTAAATAATTTCTTTTATTATTTAGATGTAGCTTGTGAGATTGAAAAAGTTTAATTAATGATTGAATTAATTAATGATTATAATTACTTTATAATACTTTGAAATTTATACACACTTTTACAAATAAATTTATGCGATATGTTTTGCTAAAAAACAAAAATAAAAATAATTTTTGTTTATAAAATTGATCTTATTAAAGTTATTTATGGCTTTTTTCTTTTTATTAAGTTGCATTACAATTAATGCTAATTTATTTTATAAAAGTTATAATTAATAAAACTAGACAATTATCATAGAGAAAATATAAAATTTGTTTCGTAATTGTGTTGCAAATTTAAATTTAATAATTTTATGGATATTATTTTTCTTAGAAATTATCATATATTATAGTCCATAATTAAATCATATCAAATAATAAGATCTTATACAAGAGATAATTTAAAATCTATAAAAATTTAATTTTAATTTCTTTAAATTGTTATTAATGTCTCTAAATTTAATACTAATTGATTCATATTTGTTGTAAAACCATAAAATTAAATATAATTTTGAATCTTCATAATAAAAAGATTCTTACTGAATTCAAAGCATTTTATAATTTGCAATTTTTTGAAATTCATGGCAAATAATTTTTATTTAAAATTTCAATTAATGTTCAATTAATCTCAAAATTAAAATAAATCTTTTAAATAATATTTTTCTGAAAATTTTGTTGGATTTTAAATTTTGTCATGAATACTTAATAATATAATTATTTAAATATTAAACTATAAAGTAATTAAATATTTTATATTTAAAATTAAAATTAGTAATTTATAATTTCTTCTCAATTTTATTTCAATAATAAATAAAATTGAAGGATATAAAGTCTTGTATGTTGTCTTGACAAAAATTAAAATTATTAATTATGACTTATCAATACGAGACTTCACATAATTTATTTTAATCTTAATATTTTATAAAAATTTATAATTGTTATTTAAATTTATTTCTATATATAAATATATAGTATAATTTATTAATATTGTTTTAATACATTATATTGTTTAATTGTAAAAGATATTTCATTTTATGATCCACAAACTTAAACATAGTCAAAAATAAATTAATAATTAACTTATTAAAACTAAAATGATTTGTATAAATTTTTTATTAATTCTATGGAATCTTTTTGTTACCAATAATTTCTATCTTTTATTGTAATAAAAATATAAAGATAGACAAATTATATAGATTTAATTATTATAGAAATAAGTATATATAGTAACAAATTTTTTTTTAATTTATTATTAATTAAGGAAAATTATACAAAATAAAAATTGTGCTCAATTATTTAGTATATTATGATCAGGAATTTACATAATTTTTTATAAATGAAACTAAGATAATATAATTCAATTAATTTACTGTCTTGATAGTAGTTTATCAAAAAGAATCTTAAGATAAATTATTTTAATTAAAAAAGGACTTCATTTATTAAATTAAATAAAATTTAATAAATTCAATATAAGATAACAATTTTATTAACTTTAAAAATGTACTAGGTTATTATTGAATTTTCTTTTTTTTAAGTTTAATTTTTGAAAATATAGTCATCAACAATAGCATATATTTTCTTAGTTCGTTGTTAAGTATAGTTTTATAAATATTGGAAAAAATAATACCATTTAAAAATTTATCCCATTTAATCTATTATTGAAAGAAACGAATCTAAGCTCATGTTTAGAAAATTTAATGAGTTGACTAAGTTTCTTTGCATGCATACACTTCTCTCTAATAAAAAAGTAAAATTAAAATATCAAAACTAATAAAATTCTATTCATTCATGCTATGCTTTCACATTAAAAAATGAATGTGAAATATTACTTACCTATCTGTAAATTTATCAATCGATGGTGCTTTAATTTTATTTCTTTCAATTTGATATAGCACATCATTATTATTATTAGTCATTATTTTCTATTGACTTAAGTTTCCTGCGAATGAATTATTTGTTAAAGTAGTAAACTGTTGCTAATTCTGTTAGTTAATTTATAACTGTTATTACTACTACTACTGTTAACTTGAAATTTATGATAATTGTCTTCGATATTGACTTTAATCAGATTGAGCTTATTAACTAAAAGAAAATTTATTTTAATTAATCATTAATAGAACTTACTTAATAACATTAGTCTGCTTGTTAGAAAGTGAAAACATCTGTTAATTTGGTTATTAATAATCTGTGCTTTATTATCTTTAATTATAATGCATTAAATTGATTCTTTTTTGTGAGTTACGCTTTTGAAATGCATATTAACCAGATTCTTCAAAATTTTACTACTATTGCTAAAATCTATTGCATATTTATTCGCTTTGTAACAAACTTCCTGCATTCGCTGTTTTAGGCCTCAAGCTGTTTCTGTTGCTTATATTATATTTAATTATACTATATATTTATAATAATTATTAGATATACTTTTCCTATCTAGAGGGGAATTCATGCTATTATAACGCCTTTATCTATCGTGAGTATTTTTATTTTAGTTAAATGTACTTATTGATCCACCTGCTGTGTTTGATTTGTAGTTATAGTCATCTAAAGGTTTTGGGAAAATAAGAAATAAGAATAATTTTATTATAATTTTTAATAAATTCTAATTATTAAAAAATAAAATTATTATTTTAACTCTTTGTATATTCATTGATTTTTATTTCATAAAAAAATTTATAATAGCAAAAATAGAAAAATAGATATTTATAAATACAATCCTTTATATAAATTAAAAAAAAATATTACATTAAAATGGGATAAAATATCTCAAGTTTGTGGTAGCGATTATCAACAAGAAAAGGGAATTCTGTAAAAAATGATAAACCATGTCGAATATTGATGTTGGGATTAGACGCTGCTGGAAAGACGACTATTCTATATAAATTCAAAGCACCACATGATCAATTTGATACTATTCCAAAAATTATGTTAAATTTACTTCATATCATAGAATTTTAATATAAAAAAATATTGAAAATTGAAAATTGTAAATTCAAATATTTTAATTTATGTTTGTATTCCAACGATTGGATTTAATGTAGAAAACTATAAAGTTGGAAATGTTAATTTAACAAGATGGGATGGAGGTTTCTATAATTTGCAAGTCATTTCAAGATAATTATTAAAAATATATCAATTATTTTAATTGGGAAAATTATTAAATAATATTATAAAATAACTAAGAAATGTAATTTTTTAAAGAGGGCGTATGCGACATTATTATGTAGACACAAAAGGCTTGATATTTGTAATCGATAGCAAAGATAGTGAAAGAATATAATAGAACGCAGAGTATTTACAATAATTGCTGAGCGAGGAAAGTTTAAACAATATCCCAGTATTTACTAAAGTATTTTAATTTTAATAAAATAACATTTATTTGTTATTTCCCAAATTTAATAATATATTAATAATTTATTTGAAATTTAAGGATTTTATAAGATTGATATACGCAAATAAAAGTGATTTAAATGGCATTATGTCACCTGCAGAGATAGTCTAATTATTAGATCTACAGCAATATCTTTATTTTTCTCTTTTTATTTTACATATTTACTTTTTGAAGAAATTATCATTAATTGATATAAATAATGTTAATATAAAGGTCTAAAATGGATGATATAGAGTACAGTTGGTACTACAGGTTAAGGTTTACATGAAGGTTTAGACTGGTTAACAAATTAAATAAATATATATTTATATTGTATATATATATTTATTTTATTTTAACAAATGCGATTTAATAAAATTAGAATTCATAAGAATAAGCAAATTGATAACAAAATAATATATTGTGCTATTTTATTTTGGATTTTTTATTTCTCCTAAATTAAATAAAGATTAAATATTCTATCTCAATTGAATTTTATAAACAAAATTTAAAATGTAAAGGTTTTGGTAAATAAAGACTTCCCAAAAATTGAGCATTTCCTGAACCCATTTAATTACTGGCAGTTTTATCTTAATTTTTATAAATCGCCGAGTCATTTCTGTTGAATATTATAACTAGCTTTTTATTTCTAGAATATTGATATATTAACTTAAAACTTAAATATTTATTATTAAGCATAAACTTGCTTCTACTAACTGAGTTCTTTACATTAACAGTCTTAGATTCCTTATCAACAACCAGTTTTTATTGCTTCTCCTATATCTCATCTTAGATATAATTAAATTGTTTGCAATAAATAGTAACAATTCAATATAGTACTTGCTATTATGTAATAAGCAATAAAGTAAATAAAAACGAAAGCAGTTAAGTCTAAACGCTCGCTATCATACTCGTACATTTTTATCTAATCACTACTTCCCAATCTATTACTAATCTTTCCCTGCTTATTATAAAAGATTATAAGAATTTAATTATAAGTCTCACTTTAGTGAATTTTATATAAAATTCAAATTTAATATTCTGTATGCTTTTAGATATCATAATTTAATACCTTTTGAAAAAAATAACGATAAATATTGTAGAAAATAATCAAATATGTTACTTTAAGTCATTTAAAAATCAAAATTTAATATACAGTTTAAATACTATGACATTTTAAATCCGTAATAAAAAGATATCTACGTAAAATTTTATATTTTACTTAATAAAGTTAGTGGAAGAATTAATAAAATGTAATTTTTAATAACGTAATATTTTAAATACAGCAATAGTATCTGGATTATTGGTTTAAAAGCACAAATATTAAGGGATAGTTGATTGTCCTGCTCTTGACAACATAGGCGTTCCATTAAACTGATAGTGCCCATGTTAGTCCAACCCAAGGTCTAAATTGTGTGGATTTGGGATTGGATTCAGATAATTCAGGGTTTAATTGTTATTTAAAGTTGAGGATGTAGTTGATGCACGGAGGTTATCAATTTATCATAAAATATTTTGATTTAATCATGCAAAATAGGGGGGAGTGGTGAAGTATTAGCTATATAAATAAATAGGGAAATCTTTTACATTAAATAAAAAGAAATTACTAAAAATATATAATTAAGATATAAGTTATCCAATGTTTAATCATTTTGCTACTTCACTTATTTTATGAATGGGTTTGAGTTTTCATTCAAGTTTGTTGTAGAAGATCTAATAAATAATAAAATTTAAAATCTTTAAATAATTTAATATGATTTTTTTTTGATATAATTATAAATCTTACTATATTGATATTACTCTATAGTTAATTAGCAGCTGTGCTACTCATTTTATTTTATACTTAATTTATTTTATTTATATTGTCTCATGCCTTTTTAAAATAATTGATTATTTTAAAGTAATTAGTAATTTTAAGATTATTTTTATATTGATTTGTTAATGCTTAAATATTCGCGAAATTATTTATTTATAATTATTATTAAATTTCAGACTCCAGTCTACGACTTTATTATAATACATTAATTATGCTATTAATTATTATTATTAAAATTTAATTTATTTTTTTAGATTAATAATAATAATATTGAATATTAAACTTTAACACACAAGCAAATTTCGCTACCCTCACAGAACCTCATTAAGACCTAAATAACCCAAATTATTTACCTTACCCAATACAAAACACAAAACAAAATGGAAAGCATTAACACAAACACCCACATCTTCAACTCAATCAACAACGTCGCCAACAACTATTACTACGATTCACAAGATCAATTATATATTAATCAATATATTTATTAAAATAAACGCAAATATTCAATTATTATAATTATATATAAGATAACACATTCGATGCTAATCAGACTGCTTAGAATTACGATAACGTAAGTTTAATTTCACCATCATTAAAATAAATTAATATCAGTCCAAATTATTATTAACCTGGATCTAGTATTTAAATGTCAGGCTCTCTTAATGATAAGTATTTTATATATATTTCTCAACCATAATTAATTAGGAGAAGTTTGATCAAATATATTTAAATTAACTGTAGTTAAAAACCACAAATATAATGAATAGTTTCCCTAAAATTTAAATATGTTTGACTTTCATGAAGTCGAGACAAATATATCATAACTGAGTAGCAAAAATATTGGAATTAAGTTTTTTAATTTAAATTAGTTATCCATTTATTATTAGCAAATATTAATTTAGCAAGATACGAATATAGATTGCATGTATAAAACAAGAGCTTCTGTGTAATTTAGATTTTGAAAAATATAATATTGAGAAATTAAGCAAACATGGCAAAAAACATATATGTGAAATTGAAATATTTCCAATAGCAAAGCTAAGTTTTTTTTAAATTTTATATCAAATTGTCATAGATTATAATTTTTGACAACTATAATTGGTTTTATAATAATTTGTTTTTATTTTATTAGAACATATCTTTTTATGTAATATTCAACATAATTTTGAATTTTTTCATTTTATTAAAATATAATGAGTCATCCCCATTTATACAGAATTGAAAAATATTAACCACTTTATGAGGCTTATCTTATATTAATATTTTTATTTTTTACTTTTCTATAAGGATCAATCCATTTTTAAATGAGTGTATTACTATTGAGATTATTATATAAAATAGATATATTGATTCTTTCAAAAGAGTATCTCTTATAGGCAAAAATAAAATATTGATAAAATCAACAACCCAAGTTAAACGAAGTCGCTTTAGAGAAGCTTGAAAAATTAAGGTAAGTTGGGAGATATATAAACCTGTTACCTCATCAGTATATCGTCAGTCAACAAGAGAGTTAAATATATCTCATTAAGAATTTTAATTGAAATAATTATGATGAATAGAGAATTATATCAAATTTTAAATTCTTTATATCATACATTCTTTGCATCTACTCGAAAATAAAGAGAAAAGCCTATGGGACTGAAAGAAAAATAAAGTAAAATACTTCAAAAAATGGGTTTTCTTAAATATGCGAATCATCTTCATCAATTTATAATGAAATATAATAATATTCATACAATCTAATTCAACCTACAAATTCTTCTCAGCTTTTAAGCATGCTCTATTAAGATATTACTTTCGAGAAGAATTTGGGGATATTAAACAAATTAATTGTAAATTTACTTATATCTTTTGGAATATTAACATATTATAATTTACCTAATGAATTTATCTATGAAAGAAGCTGACTAAACAGCAGTTTGAGCGATTCCATATTAAGATATGAATTTTAAATTTGAAAACATCCTAGTTAATAATTAAAATATCTAATCTACTCTCTATACTTCAACTTCTATATTAAGCAAACGAAACTATTTGAAAACAAATATAAGGATATAAATTAATTAATAAAAATTAGATTTAAGTTAAAAATCACAAGCTGAAATTTATAAGTAAAATAAGATAAATAAATTATTATTAAAAATAACTTCATTAGAGTTCTAATTTTAATAATCTTAGATGTTACTTATAGTTGTTTTTTATTCTTAAGATATTAAAAGAAGCTGAAAAAGAGTCAAGAGTGAACCAAATTTATGACTTGAGACAACTTCTTCAAAAGGTCAACAAACAAGGCGAGAGCAAATTAGTTTACATAAAGAATAAGAATGTAAGTTATATAACAATTTAGAATATTTTTTAGGATAGCTTATTTTAGAAATTAATTTTAATTAATTTTATTGAATGGAAGGAGTTTATATTAAAATTACTAACCCAATATTTCTTTCTACTCTGTTAAAAAATATTTATTAATTTCTTTCTATATACAGGCTAAGTTAAGAACTGAGAAATAAGCTTTGTTGCAAGCCTTAGATATAGCCAGAGAAAATGTCGCACACTTCGAAAACGTCAGCGCTTAAATTCTAATCTGTAATTTATTAGAGGATAATCATATTGTGATAACTCAACTGAAGTATCAAGAGATTTTATTTATACTTATTTATAAATAGTATACTATTTTTTCTTTTCAGTAATCTCACTACAAATTATTAAAAGGATTTCTAATCAGAACACTCGCTACTGCCTCATCATCCTACGTTGAAGACAAGCAATCGATTATTATCGGCGGCGGCGACATTATTATTTGTGGCTCAGAGGGGAAGCATCACCATAGCAAGTTAGTCAGCTCTAACTCTAAGTTTACCAAGATGATGCGCTGCTTTGAGATGGACCAAATATTTGAACAGGAAGAACAACAACCACAATAATAACTTCTGCTTCAACCTTATCTTCTCAAGAATAAGTCCTCTTCACAGGTCGTCGTCGCAGTAGTGGATGATAGAGATGATAGAGACTTTAGAGATAGTGATTGTGGCTGTGGAAACTAGGGGTATAAGTCATTGATTTAATAAGTATATTCTAAAGAGGAGAAACCGGCCGCTAAATGTGAAGTTGCTTTGTAAATTCATATACAGCTAAACAATGAATTTGAATTTGACTAAATCTCTTTATATTTTGATTTCTGTATTAGATTCGAGATTGTGACCTGTTTATGAAAATAATTCTTATAAATTAAGTTTATTTTTTACTGTTGCTGCTTTATGTATTTAACGTGTATCTGTTCACTAAAAATACTCTTATTGGATAGATGCTTTTCGGTTCGCTCTCTTTGTTTAAAAAGTTGCAGTTCTTATCTCTTAGTCAAATCTCTCTGGCATATCTTTCTATACCATTTTCGCTAGACTTTAATTTTTCTCTCTATTGAAATCCTAACTTTTCTTTCTCAAGCACCCAGACTTAAGCTCAAATTCTTGATCAACGTCGTTAACTTAAAGCATGTCTACTTTTCTGATTATTGAAGCTTTTCCATTACTTTCTTCTTCAGTGTCTGAATAGGCATCTCTCTAATTTAGTGATTCTTTTTTTAAAGGTTTAAATTAGTCGTGGCTTCCTTTCGACTCTTCTTAATTATTTTCAAATGCTTGATTATAGGAGTCTGAGTTAAAGAATGGGTCGTCAGGCATGCCAGTTTGTTTGTTGTCTTGGTAATCGTCGTATTCATAATCTGAATCACTCTGCTCTTCTTAAAAGTATTGCATAGTCTCACAGTTGATAGGGATTTTCTTTTCTATAAGCAGTTAAATTATAGTAACTAATTCTTACTTATTATTTCATGGTAATCACACTAAGAGCTGTTAAAGTTTGTCATTACACCATCTTAATACCCTGGGTACTGATGATTCTATAAAAGTTTATCATATAAATATATACTTTCTTACATCTAAAATTTCCTTAATAATTCGCCAAGACTTGACTTCATCTCCCATATATTTGATGCATCGAGGACATAACTTATCAATTGACATGCTAGGTTCACATATTGTACAAAAATCTCTAAAGAACAGCTGAATTTTGAAGTCCCAACTGATTCTGTTATCTTTTACTATTGAATCTGGATCGACTGTTTACTTTGTGAACTCATATACATTTTCCTGGATAAACGACGTGTTAAGAGCAAACCTACAAACCAATTTATTCTTAAGACTACCTTTATGCAACAATCTGAAGTAAATATCTCCGCATAGAAGTGGATCTTTATCTATATTGATGACTATTTTCTATAAGCGTTTTTCTTTAGCACTGCCAGGATTGCCTCCGGTTTACTTTATGCTATTTCTGGAGTTTTCATCGTAGTCATTTTAATCTTGATTTTTGTAACTTTTTAGGTTTTGAGAGTGTTTATTTGTCCAGATTAATTCAAAGTCTTTCCCACTCAAAACTTCAATATAAGGTCTTATCCCGTCGTCAGAGATTTTTGGAACTGTCGTTATTACTATTTTGTCTAAGATTTTAATAGATGGGGATTAAATCATGCGTTTGTAAACTCCTTCAAAGTAATGTACGTATCTTTCAAATGTAAAAATGATAATCCTATTTTTTCCTTAACTAGGCTTATATAGAATATCTTTTATAAAATCTAACTTAAGATGGTTGTGTGACACCTCTTCCATGCTCAAATCTTTTCCATCCATAATATGTAATTGCATCAGCTGCATTTTCAGCAAGTCCACTAAACATTAAAAACGATGCAATTGAAGTGCCTGTGCGACCCTTGCCAGCATTACAATTTACAATTACTATGTGATTTGGATTTTCTATAAAAAGTGAATTAGGATACATTATTTTTATAAAAATCATGTCTGAATTCCCATAAAGGTCAAGTTAGAGATATTATACAGGTTAACTCTTACATACTTTTAAGAAACTTGTACATTTCTTAGCACACTTCAAAGAGTACATTCATAGCTGGTGAATGATGGTCCTCCCATTTATATTCTAAGACCATCCCCTTAAATTTCTTGTAATCGTATTTTCTGCAACTAAGGTTAAATATCAGGTAAGAGTCTTTGTGCCTTTCCTCAAGAAATGCCGCCACCTATAAAAGAAATTTTATTAGTAAACAAAACTTTAGTGATGATATTAGAGTTTTAATTTCTTCCAACTACTTGCAATTGATATTATTAATAAGACATAAAAAATTGTTTATGATAGCTCAATTAACTCATTATTAACCATGAATTTTTGAAAATTAAAAATTACTTTAATTAATCACTTAACGTAAAATATATTTAATTTCTTATATTATAATTATAATGGAATAAAGTGATTCATGATAAGAGAAAAACCTCTCTAATTTAAAACCTAAATCCTTGTGAATTATCTCAAAGTAAGTATCTATTTTTCAATATTTTCTAACTTTTATTTCTAATTTCAAACAAGTAATTCATTTTATCTGATTATAATCAACTAATTTCCATAAATTTAAAAATATGCGTTAATAAACTGAGCACTTGCAATATACAATATATACTTTATGATTTATACAAGTTGAAGATGTACTAACATTAATATTAGGGTAATATACACAATGACCTTCTTTGCTGAACAACAATCGATTTAGGAAATTTAAAAATAATATATTCAAAAAAGCCTAATTAAATCATAAGTGATATATGATAATCAAACTTTAGGTCACATATTTAAATATATTTCCCATTCTTTGTACTTAAATCTATATTAATTTACATTTATTAAAATAAAGGCAGTTTTTTTAATGCGTGTATTTTATTTTTACCAATTGTTTTCTATTTTATCAATACTTTAATTAGATTTCAATCAACAGTATATTCTTTAAGTCTGATCCCACATTTGTGAAGAAATCTTGAACTTATATTGCTTTTAAAATGAATTCTTTAGTCATTACTTACATCGTTGATATTGTTTCTGTAGCACTGCTCAAAGCCAGAAGCAGGGAAACTCATTCCGCAGACCCTCCTCGTGATATAGGTAATATCCAAATCGTATTTGTTGTATTAAAATCTATTACGTTTTCCGCTCACAATTTTACGCAAAAAGTTCATTTTATCGGAATATAATTAATAATAGCATTTGCAAAAATTAATTAAGATTGAAATCATAATAATTACTTTCCCTTATTAAAATAAATTATCTATATAAAACAAAAATATAATGGTAAAATTTTTATTCACATAGCTTATTTCATTATGGAAATATTGAATTATATTTTAAGATTAAAATTTAATTAAAACCCATTTTCAAGCAAAACTTTATATTTCTGACTAATATACAACTATTATTAATTCTAAAATACTTATATATCGTTAAAATCATCTATCATCAAGAAATTTTAAGACTTTCAGAAAATATTGCAATCTTTAGTGCCGCACATAGGAGGCATGTACTCATGACCCTCCCCTATAATTGTATGTTGCTGTTAATTACCAACCATCTATTACCCTCTGAACTAAACCAATTACTATTATGCATTTTTAAATAATGAATTTTAAGCTTAAATTAATCATTTTTGATAAAGTATTAGTTAAGTTTAGCCACCTCCAGTAGTTTCTCTAAATTAATTATAAATACTGGTGTTTCTCATGCGACCCATTTGTTCCTGCAAACTAGTCACTTCCTCATCTTTACGTTAAACAAGTTCTTAGTAGGCAACTATATTCATGCGCAGTTCGTTTTCTCTTTATTAAGACTGAACTAATTTCTTCTATATTTCCTGTAAATTAGAAATATCGAGAATACTAATTTTCTTATTAAATTTATATATGAATTCAAATTCCTGGAGCAATTATTCTGTGGCCCCAGATTATTTCTATTAAGATTCACCTTTCATTTCTATTATAGTCTGTAATCTCCCTACTTCCAATTCCATTTGCTTTGCAACTAAAAATTTATCTATATATAAATTAAAATATGTGTAAAATAATTAATTAATAATCGATAGAATATTATTAATAAAATTGCTTTAATTACAGGTCTTTCTTGCTCTCTTAACTCTTTTGTATCCTCAGAGATCCATCAGTGATCTTTTCAACTGAAAATTTAGACCATAATTCATACTTAGACTTCCCAGGTACTCGGGAGAAATAAGTTTTTTCTAAGTCTTGCCAATCTTTATAAAATGTCGCCAAGTCTGTGTATAATATATAAATTATTACACTTAATCATTCCTAATTATTAAAATTCTAAATATTAAATCATGCTTATTAATAAAGAAATATCATAGATTTTCCTATTTTTTATCTATAAAATTATACTATTTAGGGAGAATCTTTTCTCTATATAGCTCAGCAAGTATATCCTTAGCTTGCCTATCATACTCCGCCTTCACCTTGCTCTTTATTTAATCATACATTTCCTTAATATTTGACTATAAATTTAACCTGAATTTCTCTTTAGTACTGTCTGATATACTCACTTGATTTGTTATTATTTTATCAAGGATTTCTTGGCATTATCCCTATACTTGCTTGTGCTGTATTGAGAGTATGTATGATATCAGTAAATAAATACGATATTATAATTTAAGAGAGTGCATCAAGATCTTGAGGTGTACCATACTACTATATATAATTCTTCATTTCTTTCTAATACAACCTACAAGCCTTGTTCAGTGCCTACTTAAGTTAATTTTCCACTACTTCTGTCCAAGCATCGTTAATTGTGGGTATGGAACCTTTATTAATGGATTAAATGTACGAATTCGCTAAAATTAGGTAATCTTGTGATTTTAGAGCAACTTAGTTTAGTTTTATGGGTTTTATTCTGTTGAATATGTATATTTTCAATTCTTCAATCTGGTCCAAGAATTCTTCTTTAATTCGCTAAACTTTGATATGTATTTGAAATTTTGAAGCAAATGTTATAAATGACAATATCATGATTATTTATCTCCTTAAAAATATTCATTAGAGTTTACTAGTTTTTATTTAGATTTTGGATGTCTCTCTCCTCATCAGTGGGTCTGATCATAGTAAAGCAATACCTCGATTTGAAGAAAGATCTTATAAGATTCCTGATTCGATTTTTCTCTGCTATTTTCTGTGAGAACCCCTCTGCTTCTCTCAGACATAGTTCAAGGTACTCGTTTGGAGTTATTGGATTGCCATCTTCATCAGCTAACTCAAGAATAAAATCACGTAGGAGCCATAGGAATTAGGGGAAGTAATCACTTAATGTTTGCTAATTATTCATAATAAAATGAGTAAAAATACATTATATTTTATGAATAAATATAGAATAATTATATAGAATAATCTCCTTTTATATAATTCATGTCAAGATGAATAAATATAATAATTTCTCTTACTTATTCATGCCATTTGCTCCACCAGTATTACTCTATTAATTCTTCTAAATCTATATATTTTTAGCTAGATTTGTGACTAAGCTGAGATTAGTGATCGCTGTCTCATCGATAACTCCAACCTAATTATAGATCAAGAACGAGGAAAGAAGCACGCACAAAGTGAATATCTTTATGTCGTAATTTTGATTCTTGTCCACTCCCCCAAGACCCTCGCTGTCCATAACATAAATATCGAAAATTTCCCCATCTTTTTCGATTGTAATTGGTTCTGAGTAAAACCAGAGACCTCTCGTGCATGCGTTGACACTGGCTTCCACTTAAAAAACACCCTGATCCCCTACTAATTGATTCATTAAAAATGATTTTCCAGTGCGATAGCAACCTGTTATGCAAATTATTGCAGCAAAATATTAAAAAATACAAAAATAAGTTTATATAAAGTTTTATTTTTAGGGGATTGCTCGTTTCTTAATAGAAAAATAGTATAATTTTTTGTTTAAAATTAAAAAAATAAACTTTTAAGTATAAAAGTAATCGATGTCATGAAAATTTGGAATATTTTTTAAATAATATTATTATTATTTAATTAATGTCAAAATAAATATAAACTTCTTTAAGTACATAAAATTATAAAATTTAGGACATTTATTTAAGAATTTTTTAAAGTTTTTATTATAACCCATAGATCAATTAAGACACGAAGATGGGGTAATGATCAATTAAATGAAAAATTAATTATTATTGGCGTGTGATTTAATGTTTGAACTAATTTTTTATTACACTATTTTGCTCGGTTAATTGTCCTTATAAAATAAACCAATCAGGGTGTGTAAATTTGATTTTAGCCTAATAATAATTAATATTAGTCAATAATTATTAATTTTTCATTTAATTGTTTATTACCTCAATCTTCGTGTCTTAATTGATCTTTGGGGTTTATAATAAAAACTTTTAAAAGCCTTAAATAGTAAGTTTAAATATTTGTTGACAAAGTTTACAATTTTAGCATACTTTATTAGGGTTTAATAGGGTGGGTGTCAAGGTTTATGGATTAAATATGAGTAATTAAAGCAAGTTTATAAGACTAGTATTTCAACAAAAAAATATTCCTCAAAAACATAAACTTAGAATAATGTGGAAGTTCTTTAAAAATTTATCTTTCTAAAGTGATCTTTAAAATAGTAAGATGAAGTTAAGTAAGTTAATTTTTTCATTTAGAATAAATATAACAATATATTGACATATAATTTACTCTTAATTTTAAAAAGTGAAAATATTAAAGCTTATATCGACATATGCCAAGCAATGTCGAAATCTTATTCCAATTTACTTTCTTTCTAAGGGTAAAATTCATGATTAATTATAGATTTCCAAATGAAGCATAATTAACTCTCAAAGAACAGTAAGAAAGCAATGTTTTAATTACATAAAAGTTAAGGATTCATCATGATATTAAATTCACTGAATTAATAAAATATAAAACATAAAGCTTTAAATTACCTCATTGATCAAAAGCAAAAACTATCAGTTAAAATTAGAGTCTTTTGTGACTAAAGTGAACAAATAATAAAAATGACACTTACATAATTCTTGAAAATTACTATATAGCTTGAATTCCGATGTTACAAATACTAAAAATTGATTAAAAATTAAATGAATAATCATAAATTTACCTTCACCATTTTTATATTTATTTTTTAAATATAATTAAATACTACTCTTTCTCAGTATTTTATTGATTCATAGATAGAGTACGATAAAAAAATAATATTATATTCAAAAAAGAAATATTTGAAAAAAATGGAAATGATAGATTGGTGGATGTTTAACTTAAGTTAAACTCAATCATAAATATATAAATATTTAAAGATAATTGATTTATTTAATTTATTCTTCAAAATATAGTCTAAGAATAAAATTAAAAAAATTTATTAATATCTAGAAATTTTATTTCATAAATTATCAGATACTATTAATATCTATAAATAATTAAATTTGATATAAATTTATATCGAAATCAAACAAATAAAAAAGTTAAAATAAGTTAATTAGATTAAATAAAAAGTTATTAAAATAGAATAAGTAAAATTTGATTATTCATAAAAACAACAAAAACACAAAATAAGATGATTTGTTAAATTGATTTAAAAAAAAAAAAGTGAGGTCTTAGTAGGAAAAAAAAAAATAAATACAGATTTTGCAAAATTTTAATGAATTATTTATTGAAAATAATATAATACCATTGAATACCCAAAAATGATAGGCCAAGAGTTATATTAGGAAATTGCTGAAATTTGCTTATTTTGCTTATATCTTTGCGCGTTTTGAAGATAAATCAATTCTGATTTCATATTCGTGTTCAGCGAGGTCAAAATTACCAGAATCGTTATTTTCGGGTGTTTTTGGGAAATATAAAAATGGAAGTTGTATTTTGGCGGGGAAAGGTTCGGCCCTGGACAAATTTTTGAAAACCCAAAAATGGACAAAATGACCCCCCTATAACTTTTTAAAATGACTATATATCTCGTGTTCCAGTGTCACACTCTTGCTCAGGAGCCCAAATTTAGTGGATTTGCTTAATTCCAGGTCATCTCATGAATTTCCGTGACCATCTTTTGAGGTCCTCAAAAACCCAAAAATGAAGGGCTAAGGGTTATATAAGGAAATTGCTGAAAATTGCTTATTTTGCTTATATCTTTGCGCGTTTTGAAGATAAATCAATTCTGATTTTATATTCGTGTTCAGCGAGGTCTAAATGACCAGAATCATTATATTCGGGTGTTTTTGGGAAAAATAAAATGGAAGTTGTATTTTGCAGGGGAAAGGTTCGGCCCTGGACGAATTTTTGAAAAACCTAAAAATGAACAAAATGACCCCCCTATAACTTTTGAAAATGACTATATATCTGGTGTTCCAGTGTCACACTCTTGCTCAGGAGCCCAAATTTAGTGGATTTGCTTAATTCCAGGTCATCTCATGAATTTCCGTGACCATCTTTTGAGGTCCTCAAAAACCCAAAATTGAAGGGCCAAGGGTTATATAAGGAAGTTGCTGCAAATTGCTTATTTTGCTTATATCTTTGCGCGTATTGAAGATAAATCAATTCTGATTTTATATTCGTGTTCAGCGAGGTCTAAATGACCAGAATCATTATAT
>ARYC01017186.1:0-74854 GCA_000711775.1 Oxytricha trifallax
GTGCTTCATAATAGAAGGTAGCTCTTTGATTTGATTTCCTTATCTGTAATTACTTGATCTAGTCTAAATCAATCTTTAACTTCACTCTCAACTTATTAATCTATAATTAAATTTAAAAACTAAGGATCACTGCAATCACGAAAGTAGTGAATTCAAGCTACCATGCTGCAGCTACATCGCTTCTGATGCTGGAATGCACTGAATCTGCTGTTACTCTTTGCTTGGTGACTCTATCTGCATGAATGATTGCGACGCTGTCGACGCTCTACATGTTTACTGGATCTACATCTCTTTAATACTCTGCTTTTGCACTTCGTGCATGTGCGCTCTCTACACTCTGCATGTAAGTATAACTCCTATGCTTCATTCTCTCTTTAGAGTGCTCATATCTGCCTATCTTCGCTAACAGTGCTGCATCTGGCGTGAGATGCGTGTACTTCGTGGTCGTTTCACAGGCTACTATCATATAAGCTGTTTAAGCAAACTTAAATGGTAGAGGTCTCTTCAATTACTTGATTCTACATTCTCATTACAGCAAATGTCGTGAACCATCGGAAGTCGGCAGACGACTGCGCTTTCGCGCTTATCGACAAGGAGAGTTTCGTTTGGAGGGAGGAAGGACGAAGAAACGAGTGGAAGCACAAGGGGCTCTTCAAGAGCGGTGAAGAAGCACGAAGTGTCGGGCTGGGAAGCTGTCCTTGAGTGTGTGCTGTAAGCGAATTACAGCGCTTCGCGAACTACTCAAGTCTTACTACTAACATTGGCAACACTAAAGAGTAAGTATAATTCAATCAAAATCCAAAAACTTTCGATTCGATTTTAACGAAATTACCCAGAGGGTTTTGGGGTTTAAACATTCTGAATTCAGCATTGAAACACAACTAAACTAGATTGTAATTATAATCAGTTATTACTTAGAATACTTTGATTGTAAACTACGACTGAGAGGGATAGGTTCAACAGCATTGACTTTAATAGATAGCAATAGTGCGATTGTTAAAATGTTTCTCATCTATGATTTGATTCTAATTATTTCCAAACTTATGAACTTGTTCAACCAAATTAAATCAAGAAAACTTGGATGACTATTTTCAATAGTAAAACTTCAGCTTTTTAAAAGATGGTTTAAGAAGATAATTTTCTCAAATGCATTAAGATTATCCAACTTCATAGGACTACAGCTTAGAACCAAATTTAAATAAATAAAATAATATAAATAAGAATTAGATTAATTTGGAGCTAAAAACTAACTAACTAACTTTAATAATTCATAATGTCAATCAGTAGATACAATCACAAGACTTTAAGGTTTGAATAATTCATAAATGAGTAGTTATCAAAAACGGAGTAAATATTTATGTATAAGTTAGAAGAATTCTCTCACAAGACACCATTTTGGTTGAAAGGGGAGTTCCACCCCAGGCACCCCCTCTCCCTCTACCTGACCTATAAGTTGCAGGGAGTTTCACCCCAGCCTCTCTTAGTCTTACCTATAACGCAGGGAGTTTCACCCCTCAGCTTCTCACTTACTGCTGTGTCTTATAGTGTTGCTGGGAGTTCCACCCAGCATCTCTCTATACCTGACCTAAAACCTATAAAACTAATAAATAATTATAAATAATTTAATTTAAGTAATAAAAATAAATATTTACAAAAAACAAATTTATCGAATTAATTTAATTATTATTTTTAGCCAATTATAGTAAGTTCAAGGATTTTCGTGGTATTCGCGAATAACATCATAAAAGTTTTAAATTTAGCTATAGTTATGAATTTCAAGTTGCCGTTCATTTTAGAAAATTTAAGCTTACTTTTACTTTGAAAATCTTTGACTTTGATTTTTAAGCACAGTACTCCTAAGCTACAGTAAGTAGTCCCTCAGTGGTGGTGGGGTTCACACCCTGATGGCTGAAGTGACGTAAGACCTCTCAAGCTGTACTCTCGCCCGTGGCTCTGCAGGACTGTTGCTGATTGTGGCTTACTGCTTAAGTTCTTACCTAAAGACTAAAGGGCTGGTCTAAGCTCAGCGAAACTAGACTAAACTTGTTGGTGTTTGCTGGTAACTGGTAAGTGCTATTCATCTCCTTAACCTACTATAGGCGTCCTCTATGTGTGCATGCTCCTCTGGCGTGTTGTTGATTACTTGGCTTGACTTGTTTGAGTTAGTTTAGTGTTCGTTCCTTCGCTGCCTAGGCTCAGTGTTAAGTTGGGGTTTACAGACCTGCTCACAGTGAATAGTTATTTGCTTTCTATTTGTCTAGATTAACGTCTCTCGGGATCATGGTGTTTGGTATAGGCTGGGCTACGACCTACCTTGACAGCCCACCTTCGCTGTCGAGCGGTCCTTTGGCCAGGGCATCTAATCTTTGGTGTTTATTGCACTGGGGAAAGGTTGCTTGCGAGCGTTGGAGCCTTAACAAGGCATGTCTGAGTCGATATCTTCACAATTCCAGCTCTTTTTCCTCATTTTGGCCTTGAAATCGTGGAGGAACGCGTATTACAGGAAGGTCTGATGGTCTTGATGCGTCCCCTGCTACTACTTGCATGTCTGGTTAATGTGTTCGAGTCATTAGCAGCAATACCTCGTTATCCTACCAAAAGTTCACGAAGTCAGAAGCATAGGTAGTGAAGCTAATGTCTCAAAGAGGGTCTTGGAAAAGTTCCACTTCACCCTTCCTAAGGCCAAAAGGGACCCACCCTCTCTAGCAGGTATTTGAAGCCTAGCTCACCCCCTATTGCTTCAGATCTGCTCGAATCGGTTGTTATTGATGTTATATGTATAGTCAATTGATGTTCATTGAATTAGTGGCACGTGTGATCACCTGGGCTCGAGCTAGGGTGTCGCCAAGGCCCGAGGAGGCTGTTTTAAGGCGATTTCTAGGTCAAAACGGTCGGTTTGGACGCCCCCGACATTTCGAGGTAGGTTATCTCGACTTCTACCACCAATCGGGTGCTCTCCTCCTATCTTGGTGTTATCATAAGTATTAGCGACATTTGAGTTGGGATGGTGGGGAGAGGAGGGGTCTTGAAAACCGATTTAGCAAAATCACATAAGTCATACTCATTTTTCCGTTAGAGATAGTACTAGTAGTTTTGGTTCTAGCCGATATTATTATAATAACGCTGACTAGGTCGCCCCGTAACCATATACTGGAACGACCCCTCTAAATACCGGCGGTTCCCGACCGACTTTTCTTAGTCAGAATGGTATCAGTAATGTTGCAACCCGTTACGAATGATCTTTCATCTCTGAATATTTTTAGAAATAGGTTTGGGAGTGATCTGAGAGGTCGAGTTGAACTCCAAGGTGCATCCGAGGGAAATGAGGAGGGGTCGTTGGGTCTTGATGCCAGAACAGAAATTTGTGTGGCCGACCTACCGATATGAAAGTTTGAGTGTTGGATTTTCACTTGCTCAAGATATCTTCTCCAAAACTTCTATACCCGCTGTATGATTGATGCTTTTGATTCAAGGCATTCGAATATGCTTGTTAACGTTAGCATATGCTTGATTGGCATGATAGGGGGTGCTAGGGTAGGTGGATTGATAAAAAGAGTGATTTATAATAAGTATATATAGTTAAATTTATAATTTTAAATTCAATCAACTTAAAATAAACTAATTATGCTTCTATAAGAGTGAACCGCTCAATCACTCGCCACCTCACTATGGGATCCATGAATGCTTCCACACCTGCAACGCCACTGCCAGTCATGCCTCCTATATAAGCAGGTAAAATACAACAAAAACCAATACAGACCCTACCATACCTAAGGAGTTCCCTTAGCTAAATTTCGATACTTTTCATTGCTGTTGGCAGGACTGGCTATAGGTACTCTTGAGAGCGCTTGGTGCAAAGATAGTAATGCTAGTCTATCCTCTAAAGCTATAATTTTAAGTTGAATTGCGAGATGATTCCATACATCCAAAGCAAGCAGAAGGGACAAGCGCAGAGGGCGGTATCGCAAAAGTAAGAGTAAATCTTCTCATTTTCAATACTAGGTATACCAATGCTGCCAGTTAGTTCCAGCAGGCAGAGTGCGAGATATGTGGTAAAAGCTTTCTCAAGAGAACCCTCAAGAAGCACATTGCAGCTTAGCATACTGTCAATCTTGAGTATAGAAGACTAGAAGCTCGAGCAAGCATTCGTTCAAGAGCGCTACCAAGATCTAGATGTGCAGCCAATATAGGAGGCTCCGACACCAAGAGACAAGAAAGCTCATAAAGTGAAGTCCCCTAAGATTGTGCAATTGATTCAAGAGGTTGATAAGAGAGATGTATTCAACTTCCCAGAGAAGGCATGGGAGTTCAAGCAGCTGCAACTGAAGGTGAAGCCTCACTGGAAGATCCTTAGCACTCTCAAACCATTGCAAGATGTTCCCATTCCAGCAAAGCAGGTAATTTGATCTGAATTTGACTAGTATAGGTAGCCAAGCAGCACCAACTGCTCGCAAGAGGCGAGATCCTTCAAGGGGTGTACTTCGAATGCTTGACGCTCGACGTGAAACTGTACCCAGAGCAGATTTACCAGCTGAAATCCTTGGTTTACAAGCAAGCCATGGTTTACTTATTAAATAGCAGAATCAAAGAGCAGTCCTAAAGTAAGATATCACAACCTAGTCATACCTTCGATAGAGTTTGTAAACTCCAAAGTCTTGGCTTGCTGCAAGAGACCAAGCGCTCTATCTTCGAGTCATACCTCAATAGCTAGCTGGTAAGGAGTGCCAACAATGCTTTCACAGCATACCTTGACGAGAGCAATCCCCACTGTGCAGAGGCGCTTGAAGTCTCTAAAACGAATGAGCGAATTGACACCGATATCTTCGATTACCTTGCCTGCTCGAAGTTCCGCTTCATCCACTTCAAAACTCACATTAGCTGGAAGCCTGGAACCTTCAAGGAGAGACCACGCAAGGGCTAGCTTCCTTACTAGCCTTCGTCAAAACAGATTTCGAATGCAAAGAACTTGTTTGAGCAAGGCTGGTACATGGCAATGGTGTTCCAGAGGTTGGTCAACCATTTTATGAGCTTCCCTTACAAGTCAACATCATTACAGCATCAGTGCCTCATCACGGTACCTCAGGCAGTGGTTGAATGAGAACAAGTCCCTTAGAGAGCATCACGTCAAGACCAGCAAGGGCGAAGAACTGCTAGCGATCGCCAAGAGGTATGAAAACTTGATATGCCACCTGCTTCACCCAGCAACTAAAGTCCACAAAGGGACTATACAGTACCTAAGGAGTCAAGTTTCCTAGAAAGCTGCCAAGTGCAAGACTCAGACCTAGAACTTGCTTCCACCACACCTGAAGCTTAGAATGGCGAGATTGAGGAAGGCCCTCAACATGGGAACCGTGATGAAGCCTCATTGCTTCGAGAGTGCAATCGCTTACTTGATCGTGAAGGGGAACAAGGAGGAGTGGATCTATGAGCTGGAGTGATTTCGAATCAGTTCGTGAGGGTGAAATTAAAATTTTGCATGTTAAATATCTAATCTTTCATACACTATACCTCTATCAACAGCGCTCACGCCTGTTCGCTGATTACTTCTATATTGTCTAATAGCAATTTTATTTCAATTTTAATTTATTTCAAAACCCCGAAACCCCTTGTATTTGAGGAATCAGCATGAGAATCATACTAAATAGGTATTTATATACGAATATGTCAGTAAGAGTCCCCACCTCTCATTGCAACAGTTTCTCAATTCAGAAATATTCGCAATGCACGATTAACAAACTTAAACTTTGGGTTTTCTTCTGCAATCAGAAAAGAGTACGAAAGAGATCAAGCAGACGTTGCGCTGAAGCCATAGGAGAAGACTGCAGTGAAGTGGACTCGGTCGTGGCTGGGCATTCAACTTCCGCCTCCAACAACATGCCTAAACGGCAAACGAGAATCTCTGCACCCTCAGGCACTCCCTCACAATGCTAGTAAGCAAGACTAGACCAGCCTAAACAACAGAAAAGAAACAGCACATGGAAGTTTTCCACCCGCTCTCCAGAGTACAAACTCGAAATCGATCTTTGCAAAGATATGCTGGAAATCTTACACTTAGGAACAGCGTATCCTGGGTGCGAGAGGGGAGAGCATTGCTGCTACTCCTGTGAAAATCGGTCGTAATCAGAGACACACTCAGCTATCACCTATCCTGGAAGACCCGGAGGGCAGTGCTCAGCACGCATCGCTGCAGAATCGCTTCGACGCCATCAGAATTTGCAGCTCCTCCAAGAAGGCTCGCAGCTAGCCAGAAACCCCTCTCAAGTCGTCGTCGGCGCTCGCTCCATTGCTTCAGAACCTGGCCAGCCTGAGGTTGCAATCCACCTAACGTAAGGGCAGCGAGGTGATCAGTGTGTTGGGCAACAAAGATAGGATGGCAATCACTCCCAAACGCTTAAAGCTATCGAGTAGGGATAAGAGCAGCAGCTACAATGCAAATAATCGTTAGGAAAGTAAGCAATTTCTCTGATTTAAACCAAACTTTCAGATGTTTTAGAGTCAAGCAAAGCTAGTAAGATGGTCATGCAAGCAGGTATAGCGAATACTGGTAGTGGTTGCATCGAATCGCTATAGTAATACACTCCCATCGCAACGGTGCGCGAACAAGCCAACCAACGCCTAGGCAAGTATGGGGTCTTGGCAAGGAATCTCTCAATCGCGAAGGAGACGACCAAGCGGCAGCAGTTCTCCATGAGTTTCGTGGCGGTCATCACCAAGGACAGGTTGATCTCGAGTCAGGTCATCGAGGGCGCGTTCGACGCCATGCTGTTCGAGAACTTCCTCTATCACACCCTGCGCCAGCTGCGCACTGACAAGGACCTCGCGTCGAAGAGGATCATGCTGCTCATGGACAACGCAGTCATTCACAAGTATTCGAAGGTGCTGGCTACAGCCAGGAAGTTCAAGGTGACAGTGCTATTCAACACCGAGTACTCGCCCTGGCTCAACCCAATCGAGCAGTTGTTCTCCTACATCAAGAGGCGTCTTCGATAGGAGCAGGCTGACAGCAAGTAAGCATCGTATACTTAACACTCTATAGGATCCACCTCGTGAAGCGCCTCTCGGAGATTCTGAAAGCCATGGCCAAGACTGGCGTGAACAAGCTCTGGGCCTTCAGCGTCAAGAAGTGGTGCAGCACCATCAAGCATGGCTTAGTTTGATGCAAATGTTGGCAACAATCGAGAACCTACCAAGAGTGACAAGAGTAAGCAAGAATAGTGACGACGAGCGTGTTATTGATTTTAGATTAGTGATTAAACCTAATTATTACATATTGCACTTTTAAGTTTAAGTTTAAATCAATCAAACCTTCCAAATCATCACATCCTCCCTCGCTTGCGCGCATTTGAGACACCAACTTCGTGGCTATAGCCAATCATGACCGTTTCGTGCCCTCATATAGATGTCATAACCTTAACGAGCCTGAATCACGAAGTTTTGCACCCAATAGCATTGTATGGTTGAATCAACACTCTCAAGCACCACTCTCACCACCATTATTCACTATCGTCGCAGTATTCCATCTAAAACTACCAGCATTCGCACCAACTGTTGAGAGTACCAAGCTTCAAATCACCACTACACACTCAAATGTTGATAGAATTCGTAGAAATCGTTTAAAAGCTACAAAAGTAGTTGAATCGTTCAAATGTTAGCTCTTTAACACTAGTATCAACATTTTCGTTCTTGCTCATTCGAACAGCTGAGGACTTATGACCAAATTTTTAAATATCTAATCTTAATTTCATTATTTAATTTCCCTATGTTTCGTATTTTATCAATAATGTTTTTTCAACTGTAGAGATTATGAATTAAGATTAACTATTTTAATTATCAACTTTATATTACTAATCAAACATGGAGAATTCTGATTATTTATTTTTTTCACTTTTCCTGATTAGTTTGTATTTTAGCGCAGTCTCAGCGATGTATCTGTAGTAGTCTCCAACTTTTTTCTTAAAATTTTCTCAGATATCTTTACTATATCTTCAGGGTATCTTCATTGTATCTTCCTCAAAAAATAAAAAATCAAAAAATATTAAAATTAACAACAACAATAGTAATAGCAACAATAGTAACAACAATAATAAAAGTAATTAAATCAAAATTAAGCATTTTTACGAGTCTGGGATTTTTTCTAAAAAATCTAGTTTTCTTAAAATTCATAGTTTTAAGACCTAATATTGAAGATGATGATGAAGATGACATTGATGAAAACTATGAAATAATCAGTGAATTAAAATTTTGAAATTCTTAATAATTTCAACCAGACTCGTAAAAATGCTTAATTTTGATTAAATTATTGTTATTATTGTTGTTGCTATTGTTGTTATTACTACTGCTATTACTAATTCTAATTTTATTTGACTTTTTATTTTTTGAGGAAGATACAATGAAGATACCCTGAAGATATAGTGAAGATATCTAAGAAAAATTTAAGAAAAAAGTTGGAGATTACTACAGATACATCGCAGAGACTGCGCTAAAATACAAACTAATCAGGAAAAGTGAAAAAAATAAATAATTAGAATTCTCCATGTTTGATTAGTAATATAAAGTTGACAATTAAAATAGTTAATCTTAATTCATAATCTCTACAGTTGAAAAAACATTAGTATACTCTAATATGATCATAATCTTAATTCATTGCATTTTTGATTTCTTTATAACGATCTCCACATTTTGATTATACTCGCTTAATATTCAATTTTTCCAACAATTTTTTGTAACTTCTTGTGTAATATAGTTCAGTATTCTTCATCAAACCGAGAACAGCAATCATAGAATCAAACTCACAGAGAGGGCAGCAGTAATTAATAAAGAGATAATTAATAGTAATAATTGATTGGGAGCAATATCATGCCACCAAATAGTGCTAATAATAATAACAATAGTAATAATTTAATTGTTAGAAATTCACAGATTATTACTAAGAGTGATATATTTGGTAAAAATCAATCCATCACTAGACAATTAAATTATTAAGCAATTTTATATTCTTTCTTTGAAGGATTATACCCCATTTATTTAATTAAATTATGTAAAAATATTCTATATAATTGACAGAAGTAGGGAAGCCATCAAAATTAACAGCTATAATAAAACGGAAATCAACCACCATAGACTGCTCAAACTCATTAAAATCGCACAGATCTAAACACCTCCCACATTTCCAACTCTCTTCGCTAGTAAAGCACCCTATCCTCTCGCAATCAGCACTAGCCTCAATACTAAACTTAGGTGTAAAGAGCCACAAATTCCTTGACATTAATGAGTGGGAATAAGAATGAAGGCTCTTCAAGTTTATACTAACAGATTAACAGCTAGTTATACTCATCAACCAATAAAAACACCAGTGGCAAAAACAACAATGCTAATAATTAAAATAGGGCATCTGTCGATGGCAGATTAGGGTCGTCATCGTAAAATAGAAATGCACTGGTTTAAAGCAGTGGGGCTTCGTAACAAACTTTATCTTTGACATAGTAAATCAGCGCTAATAATTTTCTTTTTGATTTATAAAATATAGATTATATCAATTTTCTATAATTTTATGTAAAATATCAACTAAAACAGTCCAAACTCATTTTTGAGATAGTCAAGAAATACTGATCCGCTTCTATCTCCAGCTGATTAGTAATTTAAAAATAGTATTAAACTTAAGAACAACCTCTGAAAAAGATTGTTACAACCATAGCAACATAGGATAGAGAATCCACCAATATGCTAAATAATATAAATAAATTCTAAGTTATTTATTTATATAATACTTGTTTTTTAAATATGCAGAGAGAAATAGCTAAATTACCTCCACATTCAACAACAAGCAATCACTTCAGAAAAGATTCATAAAGTAATAACAATAATAGTAACACAAATAAATCAAGGAATTATCAAACTGCATATACATTGTAAGATAAGCCACAATCAAGAAAATCTGAGACTAGGCCTAGTTTAGCTGAGGAGATTTAGTATTTTATCAAATTAATTAAATTAATTGTTAATCCAGCTTAATATTTTGATTTTAAACTTAGTAGCAAAGTAAAATATTGCTGATAAATCTAGGAATCAAGAGAGAAGCTCTATTCTAATCGGAGATATTAAAATTAATTTTTTATCTTGATATTGCTAAGTATCATAGTGCAACTGCAGGGAAATAGGACTCACAAAGATTGATGTCTAGCGGTAATGGAAATGCCTATTAAAATATCGTGACACCTTTTAAGACTGGCTCTGGACTTGAAAACTCAAATATTTACAGCGAATAAACTCCAAAGAATAATAATCAACCTTTGGTGTCTAGTACTGGAGGTTCATTCGATCATAAAATTTCATAGAGACAACATAGTGAAAATAGGAATACCTCAGAATAGAGGTCAGCTACTAAGAACCAATTTTCTTCTGGATAAAACAATGACTAAATAGTTAAGAATCCCTAGAAAAACTTTGATTAAGCTATATTTTCATCGAAATCTCATGGCCTCATTGTTTCATATGCTGCTAATACACATTAGGGAATTTAAAGAAACTATAATGAAGATAGAGTGTCGATAATCTTGAATATGACTAAGCCAGCTTCCAAGAAAAATCTTTCGTCATGCCTAAATGTTCATTCTTTGCCATTTATGATGGTCATTGAGGAAGTGCCTGTGCTGATTTTTTGAAAGAATATTTACATCAAATAATCATAAATCAAGATTGCTTCCCCTAAAACCCTGCTTAAGCTCTGACAAACGGTTGTCTAGCAGATGAATAGTAGTTTATTTAGATGGCTGATTAACCTGGTAAGCATGATAAATCTGGATCTTGTGCCATTATTGTACTTATTGTTGAGTAAAATTGCTATGTAGCTAATGTTGGAGATAGTAGAGCAATAATGAGTGCTGAAAATGGCTAGAAATTATTTGTGCTTTCCAGGGATCATAGACCTAATGAAGATAATGAAAAGTCAAGAATATAGGAGAATGGTGGTAAAATATATCAAACATAAACTTATCAAACCCTCTCTCCATAAAATTCAACCAATCCACAGCTATTTGGAAGTTAGTAACTTCTAGTAGGTCCTTTCAGAGTACTACCAGGAAGACTAAGTGTATCAAGAACCTTTGGAGATATCGAAGCTAAACTTGAGAAATTTGGAGGGAAGCAAGGTGTAGTCATAGCTTAACCAGAAATCGCTTAATTTGCTATTCAAGATGATCTTCATGATTTCATTATTCTAGGTTGTGATGGTATTTTCGATAGACTTAATAATTTGCAACTTTAAGACTGTGCTTGGAAGACAATTGAGCATCATAAAAGCTCAAGCAACACTTAATCTATTCATCAGGTTTGTGGTAGAATAGTCGATTAAATTCTACAGTTATCAGCTATTGAAAAGTCTTTTGATAATTTGACTCTGGTTATAGTTGCATTTAAGAACATGGAAGAGTATTACACAAAGACAACTTCAGATCATTCGAATAAAAAGAACATTAAAATTCTTGAGGAAGAGCAGAGTATCCCAATCACCTTGACTCAGAATACAAATTATGTTTTAAGCAGCACACCCCAAAACCTATTAAATGGAGACAGAAATAAAAAGGTAGTTCTTGATAAGTTAATAAGTTCCAAACGTGATAATAAATTATCTTCAAGAGGCAGGTCACAAAACCCTTAGCCATATCCTCACAGAGATAACTCTAATGGATTTGATTAATCACCAAGTAATATTAACAGACATGATCTTCATTAATCTGTTCATGAAAATGTTTTACCATAATTAGAATCTAATTAGAAAGCTTAGTTAGGCTTATCTGCTTAACTTGGCACTATTTAATCTATAATATAAAACAATTTTATTAATTTCTTTGTAGAAAATCGACAAGAAACAAATTTTTATCAACAAACTCCAACACAAATTATCTTGCTTAACAATAGTAAATCCTTGACATGTAAACTTAACAAGACTAGTTAGTAAAGTAAAGCACTTAAAATTCAAATCTTATAAGTGGAAGTAACTCAAATTAGCAGTCGTAATAGAATGGAAATTAAACAGTCAATTAAATCATAAATTCTAGGAACAGGGCACTTGCCTCATTTTACAACTCGGAGAATAAATAAAATGTTAATAATTCAGGACTCACTTAACAAAGCTAAGAATTTTAGAATGTTTATAAAAAGTCCAGATAAGGATTATCAAGTATTTAGACGTAAGATTTCGAAATGTTTTCATTAATTTCAATATATAAGATCTAACTGGAGAAGAATAAAAACATAGCTAATCCCTCTTAATCAATAGTTAACCATTCAACTAGTCAAAATTTTGAAGTTGCCACAACCCTTAAAAGTACGGAAGCTTTTAGTTCCCTAATCGTTCTAGCAACTTAAACTCTACTCTATTCTCAACAAACTTTACACCAAAACAAGGAAGCAGTGGTAGCGGCACCATGACAACTAAATTTGCGAATATCAACACTCACAATTAGAATCACGGAGGCTCGAATAGCATAGTAGGCTCTGTAATTGGATCGGGGCTTGGTACATACACAGAGATGATAACACTCAATTAAGGCAAAGCATGAACTATGAAAAGAACAGCCTCTTAAAAAGTAGCACTAATGGTCTTGGTGGAGTGCTTATTCCATCACCTGATAAAAAGAAAAATCTACCTTCACTCAAGGGACCCCGAGCTCATCTAGGGAACGATGAAATTCATTAAAGTAATGCAACAACTAACAATAGAATTGTCTTGGCAAAGAAGAGACAGTGATACAAATATAAATTATACCTATACCCTTTAAAAACTCATAGTTATTAAATTAATTTAACATCCTTAATATAAAGTTAAATATATACTAATTAAAATACAAAAATATTTATCAACTTATTTATAAAAATTCTTATTTTAAAAATTAATTAAGTATGAATAACAATATCAACAGTGAAATGGAATGGTTATATAACCATCTTTGGACTAAAATTGGACCCTCCCCACCCAGATTTTTCTTCATAATTCCTGATACAGATTTTTACCGCCATGGTTGAGCAGAGAATTGGTACTTCACCAACAAGGAGGGTGTGATTTTAAAGAAAAATAAGCTCAATGTAAACTAGAAAATGATTCATCAGCAATTTACGAAGAGATTGCAAGCTTAAGATTAAGTAGTGGCAACCACTTATAATTACCAAAAAGATGCTCCTTATTTGGATTTAATGATGGAGCACATACCAATTTAAGATTTTAGAACCTTCATGATTTTCACTTTGGAGGAGTAAGAAAAGCCGGCTGCTATTCAAAAATTCATTGTTCCAAAAACTGCTAAGAATTTTATGATAAAGTGTCATTTTTCTCAGACTATCTCAATAATTCAAAAATAAACGAATAATAACAACTTCTATGATACTAAAATATCGTTAGAGGAAAGAGTAGCTACATTTGAAGGCCCAGTACATCTATCTAAATCTGAAAATATAGTATCCAATAGTTTAATAGATTAAGTAAATCAAGCCATTCGTGAAATTCAGCAACACATTTAAGAAAACAGCGGCACTAGAATACTTTCAGGAGTGTTCTATTTCAAGATTGACAAAGCTGACAATTTGATTTTAATCTTTGCCTAGAACATTAAAACAGACAAAGTTGAGATACATACAAAGGATGGTGTACAAATTAGACTAAAGTTAGCTTCAGCCACTTTTACAATAGTCAATCTGATAGTAGCAATAATTTACCTGCTCTTTTCTAGTAAACAAACACCACGGTTTCAAGTTCTACCTAGGGGAAAAACAACGCTAATTCCAGAGTGAGTAGACCATAGAGCAACTACGGAAGGATTTAGACAAATAGGTCGAAAACTTAGGAATGCTCATTTTGCGACACAATCATATAAGACAGTAAAGATGGGCTTGATGTTAACATAAACTAAGTGCTTAAGATTTATAATTATCACAAGGAAAATACAGACTTCCCACTGGAGTTGATTAGTTAGCCACATAACTTCGAAATCAACTAAAAAATAAATTGTTTATTTGTAAATTAGGTAAGGAAATAATAAGATGATTAGTCTATTCCTACTCCAATTAGGCAAATTAATTTGATTATTTATAGTTAAGAATACATTATTTATAAATTTATTCTAAAATAATAATCTATTATAGAAAATATAATGAAAACCATTAAATTTTAATTTAAAGATTAATATATTCACGTTGTCTTATTTATATTTCATTATTTTTAAAAGCAATTATTGTCTAAAAATTCTTATTATTAAGACATTTCTAATTCTAATTCACTGAATTAACTAAATTTAAATAACAATAAGAAATTCATATATTACTTCGAATTTTTATATTTTTACTGAATCTTTAAAATTCACCCAAACATGACTCTGGAAAAGTACAAACTAAAACGCAATGACCCCCTATTCCTCTATGAAAGTGTGAAAATATGCGATCAATGCTACAATTATGTGAAATTACTCTTGGAATTCATTAATTTTTAGTAGGAAGATCTACCTAAAAGGTCTCTCCCACCCAAATCCCTAAATAGAGATATCCATTTTTCCAACAATAAAATCGCATAATAAAAATCTGAATCTCTAGCATCTGATTAAATGTCTTAAGACTCTCATTAGAAAACTTATATAAAAAAGTAAAGTGCAACCAATAGACCCCAGACATCTTCCGTTTATTAAAGTTAATCAAAGAACAAACAATCAATTCTACTACATAGTTCATAGTAAAGTAAAGATATTCAGGTGCTCTTTGAAGATAGCACCAGTGCCAAGGAACAATTCAAATAATTGAAAAATACATTTGGGAAGAGAAGTGGATCTGAGAGAGGTGTCTCTGGAATCGCTATAAATAAAGAGGATAAAGTGCATTAATAAATGACGAATAGCACAAGTAGTGCTAGATTATAGCCGATATTACCCTAGTCAAATAATTAAACTGAGAAAAAATCATAAAATACTCATATAAAAACCTCGAAAAACAAATTGGAAGAGTATAATGCTAAAATATTAGAAGAAAGTGGTATAAATGATTCTTAGGATATCTCAAAATTATACAAGAATCAGTAGGATCTATAGGATGAATTAGATTTGCTGTAAGTGAGAGAAAATAATCTTAAGTAAAGCAATAAACCATAAAATTAAAAAATGATAAGAAAAATTAGAGCATAAATGATTAGTCACAAAGTGTGTAAGATGATAATTTAAATGAGGATAGCATTCAGAATTAAAGTGACAGCTAGATTGATGAATCATAGTAAGAAATCAAATAGTCTCCCTAATAAACTGGCTTTATGATGTTTTCTATTATTTTGTTATAGTTTTATAATTTGTATTCTAAAAATAATAAAGTAGAGCAGGGCAAAGAAGTAGCAAGTTATAACATAAAATCCATGGACAACAGAAACTCTCATTCTTATCTCTAATAAATCCAGGAAGTGTAGCCTAAATTAGAACAATCCAAAATTATAGAATAAAAAAATAGCAGAAGTGATAGCAATCCCGTACAATAAACTGATAAAATCATTGATAAATTGAGTAAACAGCATAAATAAACAAATAATCATAAAATACTCTATGATAAGAACTTCTAGAGAGTATTTGCAGGTATGGATTAACAGTAAAAACAAAAATCTTTCACAACAAATACTAATAATAGAATGGAGACGAAGTACAACAAGATGATGGCTAAAATAGAGAAAAACAAGGAGATAAACACGAGCAAGGAGGGAACAATGGTTCTCAGTCTGATATGTTTGTGGTTGATTGGGAGAAAGAGTATCACATGAAAGTCAAGTAGAAAACTGAGAAAGCTAAGGATGGCATATTCAAGATGCTTGATAAAATAGAGAGTGGATATAATGAAATAAAATAATCATAAGTTTTTACTGGTTAATGTTTTGCTTATTCTCTTTATAATTTGATAGCTAGGCTTTCTTATCGGACTCACTGGACCTTAAAATTTATGATGAAAATAATTCACAATAAATTATACCTAAAAACTAGCACTAAGCAAGGGGCAATTAAAACATCCCACAATAATAATTCTAATAGCAATAAATGAGACCTTCATTACTATCTAAGAGCAGTTTTTCAAATCAGCATTAATAGTAAAGCGAATTTGAGAATGGCTTAAACATAAAAGACTCAAAAATGTTTGAGAAAGTTTATGATTCAGTGCCCTCTTTCAGCGAGAAGAAAATGGAACCTAAAATGTAATATGATGGCGAAGTTTTTATGATTGAAAAAATGTACAGAGTACCTTAATCTATGAATTCTTAAGCCAATATAAAAAGTCATATTCCTTAACCTCTTTTACCCATGACAACTTAAAAATATGTTCATTTATTTTTTATTGTTTAATTACGTAAATTAACTTCATAAACCAAAGGATATCAGCAAATCTACAAAGAAAACATTATTCAGACTAATTTTATGTTAATGAAGACCAAAATTAATTCTGCAAATAGAGCTAGACCTTAATCCTCAAAACCCCCACTCAATAGAAATTTAGCATCAACCACAGGAGGAGGAATACCTTAAAATAATTATGTGGGCTCAATCAATAATCAAATGGTTAATGTCTAGCTTGAGTTAGACCCAATCAACCCTCTGTTATCTAATTAAACATAGTCTTTCAATTATATATAACCACACACTCAACAATACCAAAACATCAAATCTAACAATCTTGTTCAATAGCAGCAATCTTAGAATAGTAATATCATAAACCAATAGCATTAAGCTTAAATGAATACAGACTTAATCTTAAGTAATAGTGCTAAGAAAAAGCAAAATTAGCATAAATAACCAAAATAGCGAACAAAAAGTGCCAATTGCACCACAGCCTCCAAAAGATTACTCAGTTCTCAAAATTATAAACAATAATTAACCACAGAAATATAGATGAAACAAAGTACTTCAAAGCCCTCTGATAAAAATGCCTAAAATGAAGTGAAAAAAAGGATTTTTCGATTTCTAAAACATGACAAAGAAAGACATCGAATAGATTGCTGAAAACGCAGACACTTTGATTCAGATAATTCAGAACATCAAGAATACTTCCACAAAAGACGAACCTGCTCAGGCTTAAACCCAATCCAAGACTATGTTTCAAAGAAACTCTATATAGAATAGACAAAGAACTAATATAGCTGAGGGGCCTTGCTTTGAGGAGGACGAAGAGGATGAGTGTACATAAGAAGAGGGCTTGAATGTATTGGAATCACAGCAAAGCAAGAGAAACAGCGTCATCTAAAACCTTAATTAAAATAATTTTAATGGTGGTGGAGTTGGATTCCAAGTAATGGGAGGAAGCAAGAATGGCTAAGAGATCCAAGTTAATTATTCTAATGATGATTAATAAGATAAATAAGGCAATTAATGGTGGTGATATTGATATCTGATGTTTTTTAAATGAATTTAATTTTGATTTCATACTTTAATTTCATAGGAATTGTATTTCTTAATGTCTATTTACAATATTAATCTCATGCGCTTTTTAATAAACATTTTATTGTTAGAAGTATTTATATTAATGATGTAATTTACAGTACAATTATCATTATTTATTACTTACATCAATCAAATATGGAAAACATCAATAAAACCACTCATGTTTATACTACTGAAAATGTAGTGCTCTACGACCCACTGATGATCTCAGCCAACACCAATACAGTCCTGAGAGCTCTAGATTTCAATCAAGAAAATAAACTTATTGCCTACTCTGCTGCTTACACCATTCTCATCATGGACCCATATTACACTTCTGAATAATCATAGAAATACATAAATATGGTGGTTAGTATAAATTTAACAGGATATTTATATTAATCAGTCAGCCAAGATTAGCAAAAATAAGTGTCAAGAGTTTTGTTTTCACTTAAGGGACATAGCGACAGAGTGAATTCAGTGCAATGGATTAACTCAATTACATTAGTCTCAATTTCAAGTGACAAGTCCATGATTATTATTTTGTTAACTAATACTATAGAGAATTACTGTTTTAAACTTTTAATGTCAATATTATTTGTTATATCTGGGGATTTGAAGGCGAAAATGGTAGATTGCCAGAAAATTGGACATTCAAGAAGATATATTAAAATGCTCATGACACAGACATTAATTACTTAAGAACTTACAAACATGAATAAAACGATGAATTATAAGTTCTTACAATGTGTAGAGATGGCACTTTCAAAGTATGGCAAGGTACTTCAAGAGATATAATTAAAAAATAACCTACTATGCCATAAGGGTTTTCCCATAAATTTATATAACTAAAATTGTAAGAATTTTCATTATAACATCCAATATCGGGACTAATTATATTTGGAAAGAATTTATAAGAAGCTCTAGGAGTAGTGGAATTCGGATAAAAGCATTTACTGATAGTTTTAGGAGGCTATGATGCAAAAATTCATGTGTACTTGTTCCCAACTATTCAGTATCAGAATTCCGAAGCTAAGTTACTCTTTAAGTATAAGGTGTCTCTACCAGGTCATATGGATGCACTTAGAGATTACGATTTCACACCATTTTATGTTGAAATATCACATTTTTATTTGAAAATGTGAATTACCGGCAAACTAAGCAGATAATTGTTTATGATTATAGTAAATTGATATTTTTACATTTTAAAATCAAGTTAGATACCTGGCAAGTTCGAGTTAAGACAACTATATTTATAATCTCATAAACTACAAACACATATAAATAATTGATAATTTGATTTATAAAAGATTTAGAATAATTTGAGATAAAACAATGTTAATCATTCTTTAAATTTAATTTATAAATCATTTTGAAAATGAGTAAATCAACAAGTAAAAATTCAGAATATTTTTCTTATATAGAAACATAAAATTTAATTAAAATATTTTAATATAAGTTCACATATCCTATTGTTATATAACAAAGAAATTAAATTTAAAAATAAAATTTTAAGTTTATTTTGATATTATTATTTCTTACAAAAACTAATTGATTTTTATACCCAAAAAAATTAAATTATATTTCAGCATATATAGTCTTGCAAAAGTTTTAATTTTTTGCACTATAGTATTGATGGTAAATTATATGGAATTTTTATTTTTTTGTTGTTGCAATTATTAAAAATTAGATACTAGAAGATTAAAAGAAATATATAGAATACATACTGCCAATTGAATTCAATTACAAACAAGAAGAGAATTAATGTATAAATAATTAATTCACAAAATAAAAAAATGCTGATTATTTTATCTGTTTGGCTTAAGCCCCAGTTTTAATTTCCATAGAGCTTTAACTTCCTAAGAATATCTTGGATTTATAATCATAGTTATTATAAATAAAAAACATCTTAGAGATATTGTTGTATAATTTTTTACTTGACCAATCTAATAAATTTATCATACACATTAAAAATAAAAAAAATATATTAAAAAGTATATTTTTTAAAGAATTTTTAGTTTATATTATATTATGGAAAATAAAGCCTCTCGATAACATTTCATAGGATCACGGTGGTCATCTGGATGATGATCTGCAAAAATATGAGAGCAAGACTAGTTTTGTGCTCCAAGACGATGAAGAGTCCAAAATTTACAATATCTCTTTGGAATCAGTTTTATCTTCCCATCAAGACTCAGTTTCCTCTGTTAAGTGGGGTCTAATACCAAATAATAATAATGGTTAAGAAGCGCTCTTACTCTAATCTTTCTGTCTACTTTCCAGCTCATTCGATTTCACTGTGAGCGTGTGGAAATCAGATGCAACTGGTCTCTGGTAAATTGACTCCACTCTTGGAGCTATTGCTGGTAACAAACCTGCCTTCTTCGGTGCTATTTTTATGAAAGACGATCAGCATATCTTAGCTTATACTTACAACGGAGCCATGAACAGATGGGAGGTCACTGACATGGATTGGGATTAATATGAAACTAATTTGATTAATTGCTCCTAGGATTAGACCACTAGATTGTTCTCGAGATACGGAAATGATTTGGGTGGTTTGAATTCACCAGACCTTAGATTCATGGTTATCATAAAAATATTGAAAACAAAATTTAATAATCATAATACATCAAATAATATTAAAATGGTTATGACATGAATACTTTAGCTGTTCTAAGTATGAACTCGAAAGCTGGAAATAATCTCCCTTCAAGAATATTATCAGGTGGTGATGAAAAATTTCTTAGACTTTTTGAAGCTCCTTACTCATTCGTAAAGATCTACTTTAATTTTATCATGTTTAATCAATAAAATTTTTTTTATATTAGATAAATTAATTTATCTACAATTAATTGAACCCCGATTCTAACCAGATTCCACTAAGATATTCAGATTAAAACACCAATGAAGAAGTTGAGGCTTTGATAGGAGAGGAAGCAGCCAAGAAACAACCAATTTAAATCTATATTTCTATATATTCAAATCAACCATTAGGACTGATGAACAAACCCACACTTTTAATGCCAAATAAGAAATCAAGAGTAGACGAAAAAGATGGTGGTATGAATGCAGGTGAACTTGATCCAACTAAATATCTCTAAATAAAATTGTATATTATTTCCTTAATACTTTAAAATAATTATTATATCTTTCTAACACTTAGAATGCTAAGAACAATCTTATCTCAGATAAAGATCTCCGAGGTGAGCCACCTCTTGAAGATATCCTTATGACTAGAACTCTCTGGCCTGAACAACAAAAACATTATTATGTTTGATATTCTAGCCAGCAATTTATTATGTTTTTTTTTCTTCAATTTATTCGTAACATTTATTACAACAAAAGCTCTACGGACACGCTTTTGAAATATTCGCAGTAGCCACATCACACAGAGGCGACTGTGCAGCCAGTTCCTACAAAGCCAAGGAGAAGAAATACGCAGATATCATCATCTGGGATCTGACTATGCAGACGACCACCGTCCTATCATGAAGACTAGTAGCACACAATTTGACTGTAGTGCAATTGGAGTTCTCTAAATGTGACTAATATTTGTTGAGTTGCTCCAGAGACAGGTCTTGGGCGATATTTAAGAGAGAAAGCGAGGGCAATGGATTGCAGTTTAGTCTGGTGAGGAGACTTAAAGACGCTCATACAAGAATCATATGGGGTATCTCGTGGTCTCATGATGATCTTCTTTTCGCTACTGTCAAAATTATATATTTATATAATTCTTAATAAATTTAGAGTTAAATTTTCAAGGGAATAAGCAATGAACAGGAATAAAACTCAAAAATTATCAATGACTCTAAAATTGGGGATTAGATTAGTGAATTACCCGAAAAACGAAATTAAAATGCCACTGCAATCAGATTTTTGCCAAGTCTTGTTAATGGAGGTAGTAAGTATGCTCTATGTGTTGGTTTGGAATCAGGTAAGATAATTATAATTAAAATTATTTATTTATGTATAATAAATAAAAAGATATAAAAATTGGCATGAATTATTGTAATTTGTGATTATCTGGAAGGCAGATAGTGATATGAAATCATGGGGTAGAATTTTTGATTTTCCAGCTTACTATCAGCATTCGCTCTCAGTAAAGAGAATAAAATTCAATGCTCGTTATATATAATTTATACTTTCATTACACATTTATAGTACCTAAAGTATTTTAAGGATATAAGATTATTTTAAATATAAAAAAAGTTATTCTAATCCAAAAAATAATGAATATACTGTAGCTACTTGTGGAGGTGACCATACAGTTAGATTATTCAAGTTTTAATTGATCAATTCTAATTGAAGAGTAAAATTAAGTTAAATATTTTTAACTTATTATTTATATCCTGATTAATCTAATCCTTTATGCAGTTAATGCTTTAATTTATTGGGTTTTAATAAATTATATTTTTCAATTAAATTTTATAAGAAGAAGAAAATAATATTTATTTATACTTCAATTTCATAAAATTAGATTTAGTGATTATTGGGAATCAGTAAAATCTATAAATAAATCAACTGATTACATTCAAATATATAGAAATATTAACTCCCACTTTTGTGAAAACAATTAGTTTTAACTATACATATTTGTAGATTAGTTTGACAAAAGAGTGACATTATTATTGTGTAAGAATTTAGTGTATTTATTTTATTATGAAAATATATGTTTAAATCAGACAAATGCAATATTTTTGTTGATATTTGCAATATTTTTACTAAAGTCTGAGTAGTAATCCCTGTAACAAACATCATTTTCAAGAGTTTGAGGTCTTTGGTGTTTATAAAAGATATTTTTTATTTTATATTAATATACTATATTTTCACATATAAAGTAGACTGAAATTTTTCTTAAATTGATAAATACTTATTAAATTTGGTTAGTCATACTCGTTGATTTGATACTGGGGAACTTGATAAGTGAGGAACTTCTTGAAGATTTTGGCAAGTTCAATACCGCAGTATGCTTATTAAACTATATACAATTTATTTTAATAAGCCAATCTATATTTTTCCTATATTGTATATTTATAATAATTTCTAGTAATAGTTATATGCCTAAATTAAAAGAATTAGATTTTTTTGGGGTTTCAACTGTGTATAATAAAATAGAGTATAATTATATAATATGAATTTAATTGTTATATTGATCTACACCTGGATTAAACATATATTTTTGAATAAAAATTACAGGAATTAATTTTTAGAAAAATATATCACTTTTTGATGTTTGAATTTAAATTAGAATTTCATAAATGCTAGATTGATATATTTATCTAATTACTATAATTAGAATTCTTTTATATTGTATAATTTTATTAAATTAATTTGATTAAAAATTATTTGATAATCTCAATTAAGAGTAATTTTTGCAGATTGAATTAGAAATTTAAATAAATTTAAATCTCTAAATAAACTAACTATATTTTGAATTTTTAACTGCTAATTACTACTATAATTTAATATAATTTTAATGTTTATAGCATCTTAAAACCTTTAAAATAATTAATAATAAATATGAGACATTTTTCCACAAATAAATAAATATAGAGTGGATTCATGATAACGCTAGTTGATCCACTGGTGTAAGCGTCACAAGCAGCATTAAAACATAATCATTAATATTTAAATCTTGGAAGTATCTGAAAAAAGCGAGGTTCACAACTCCATTTGAGGCTCAACCATTATTCTCATTCACATATAATACATTTGCTATATAATAATAGAATAATTACATACTCCAATTATTATAAATATTTAATCATTATTTATTATTAGATTGATTTCATCTTTCCGAGTGAGATGATGATGTGTTCTAAGTTGCAGTTGCTAAAAATTACAATAAAAGTCAGTTTTTGATTATTGCAAAAATAGATAAATATAAATCTATATAGTGTAGACGTTGAAGAATAGAATGTACTGACTGAAATACATTCAATTCACTGAAGAGATTGTATGAAAATATATAAATTTTCTATAAATTAATTAATATTTAAAATTATGTATGACTAGGTGCACTAGTTGAGAATAAAAATTAATTGTAAAATATACATAATCTTAATCTTAAAGATAATTTAATATTTATATTTTTAAAAGCAGCATTGAAATCTGTGTAGTCATCTTTATTAATTATATTTCTGGGCTCCTGAGATGGTTTGAACCATCTTTCCATATTAAAGTATAATGAAAAAATTCTAATATTTGTTGCTATAATTGAAAAGTAAGCATCGATTTTTATAACAAGTTCAATAATTATAAATCGATATTAATATAGAAAGTTTTGCAGAAGCAAAATATTTTAGCATTGATAAAATTTGTAAAATTATTTGAGTGAAAACTATCGTAACTTTCAGAAGTTATAATGTAAATGCTAATCATATAAATTTTATAGAATAGTATGGATAAACTTACGTGTAGACGTTTAAAGTTAATTTTAATTTTTGATAAATTGACTGATATAAACCTTGGCTTGCTTGAAAAATTTTCCATAGTCCATGAGGTTTTATGGGTAGGCCTAGATCTTGTTACAATTATTTATTTTTTTTTATTATATAAAATTGTAAAATTTATCATTAAAAATCGCTTCAGTAAGTAAGGTTGAAAGGGAGCTCAAGGTCTCACTGAAGAGCTACAAATATTGCATAAATTTAAATATAATTTTGGTAGATGCACAAATATTCTTATAATTGCACTAGTGAGTAGTATCTGTGGGATCAGCTTGAAGACCCTAGTTATAATAAATATTTCATGAAACTCACTTCATAAAATATTATTATCAAATAATAATTGTATGTTTTCTTATATTATAGTAATTTATTATAAATTGAAGCTGGAGAGTTGTATCTATTGAAAGTTTGATTATTATATTTTTAATGCTTCATAAAAATTAATTTAATTTTAAAACATTTAAATTATTTTAGTTGTGCAACATACTTCATGAGATTTGCTCAAGTGGAGTAGCCACTGACCTAACATCAATGAATTATAACTTCTCCAATCTATAAATATCTTTTTTTTATATTTTTTTAATTCCAAAGCCGTATTTTTTTTAATTTATAACTTTATTATAGCTTAAATTAATTGAATAGGTAGGAGTAATTTTACATAATAAGTAGAGCGAAATATAAGAGACAAAAAACTTAAATGGTAACTTACAACTGAGACACTAACGAGTGGCTAAAGTGGTTAAAAATATCAAAAATTATCTTATAAAAACATTATTTTTATAAATAAATTTAATTAATGAGCACTAATAATTATAGTGGTTGCAAGAATAGCAATTGATTTCATCTAATCTTTTCTATTTATAATGATTATTTAAATTATATAATTAGTGGATTTATTATAAGTTCTCAACTCTCTAAAATAAGCTATTTTAAGACTAGACCCTGAACCACAAATAAAATATAGTGAAATACAAGAATTTGATTCTATATTCTAAAGGAATTTGATTTATAAACAATTCTGAAATTGTAAGTTTTCCACATTTTATCTTATAATAATGAAATTTATAATTCTATTCTGTTTCTTAATTGTTTATTTAAAAAATTTAATTTCAAAAATTTACAATCAATATTTTTATATTACCTTACTTCATTCTCAAAAACAAGCTATTATTAAATGTTTCTGATAAGACTTGACAACAGCATTTTAATTAATATTTCATTAAAAATTATAAATTAAGGATAAAAATATCTATTTAATTATATTTATAATATATAAATAATATTTTATAATTTTATAAAAATAATTTAATTATTTAAAAGTTACAATCTAATATTTATAAATTGTAAGATATATTAATATTCTTCAGAACTAATGATAATAGCAACAATATCTATGGTAAAAAACTAATATTCGATAGAACAAGCAATAATATCTATCATTTAAATATTTGAAAAAATATTTAAAATTTATCAGACGTTTGTAGTTTATTATGGATCTTACTATTTGTGGGAAATGTAGTAGGTAGATATATAATTTATTCTTATAAAAATAATTAATATAATTATAAAACTTTATTTAATACAAACTAATTAAGTAATCATATTTAAAAAATAAAAATTATGAATTGCATAATAAATTTATTTAGATTATCATAATAAAAAATTTAAGTACTTATTTATGACTTATAAATTATTCTATAATTAATATAGGTTATCTTCTTAAATTCGATCATATCGATATATAATCACAAAGAAACAAGTCAAAAACGTTCCTTTTCCTTCACCTCATAATATTCAAAATGAATCCTTTATGGATTGTTATTGCAATAGAAATGGACTTTTCCAAAAGGATTAATGGTGATTTCAGTCTGGCTTGGAAGGGTGTTCTTTTTGGGGGTGCCATTCACAAACAGTACATTATAGCGCCTCAGAAAGATCAAAATGCACCCCTAGAAATCCTAAATGAATTATCCTTAAATCCATCTGGACTTGACACCTCCTCAGGCACTGCTGCCTGAAAAAACTGGCAAGATGGTGCAACAGCTGCCTCCAAAAACTTTAATAGACCTGGTCTTTATGAATAATTGAATTAAACCAAAATTCTTGTCGTGATGCCATAGATTATATAATTGTATTAACCATTGAGAAATTTATTTTTTAATAATATTTTCACGTTTACTTAATCAATATGGGCCTTTAAAAGCTGGATTTACACATGAGTCAAAGTTTTTGGGTAATGGCCCCCTCGGGGGGGCCGCTAAAATCTTTTTTCTTATATTTTTTAAGTGGTCTAAAAATCATTATAACATCAAAGTAACATGTTTTAACTCATTATTTAGGTCATTAATGATCTCTATAATGAATATGTAGCAACCCAAATCATAGTAGCCTATCACATTTACATCATAAAATACATTAGATTTTGAATTAATATCACTAATTTTGTTTTTAATTTTTCTGTTTAATTTATTTTTAATTTCACTTAACTATTTAATGAAGTCATTAATAGCTGTTGCAATAGAGAGAAATACAATCATATAGTCAACAAATATTTAAGGTAACATTAATAAAAGCACTTCATGTAAATGCAACAGCTATTAATGACTTCATTAAATAGTTAAGTGAAATTAAAAATAAATTAAACAGAAAAATTAAAAACAAAATTAGTGATATTAATTCAAAATCTAATGTATTTTATGATGTAAATGTGACAGGCTACTATGATTTGGATTGCTACATATTCATTATAGAGATCATTAATGACCTAAATAATGAGTTAAAACATGTTACTTTGATGTTATAATGATTTTTAGACCACTTAAAAAATATAAGAAAAAAGATTTTAGCGGCCCCCCCGAGGGGGCCATTACCCAAGTTTTTGATAGACCATCGAGATAAATTTATATGTAAGAATAATAACAAGATCCTTTCTCATAAAATTGACAAGTAAACTTGAGTAATTGTATGAGAAAGAAGTAATTTAGTTAGTTAAAAAATCACTTAGGTAAGTAAAAAGAAGTAATTTATTCATTACAATTTTCCTTTTAAAAATTAGAATTTATATTTTTAAAGAACTATAATAGACCATACCATTTATAAATTAATCTCAAAAACTTCAAAATTTTAATCACTTAGAAATTCTATAGATTATAAAATTATAAATATGAATTATTACCAAATTTAATGAATTTGCTCTAACATTTGGACATTACAATATTACCTTTATATTTCACAATTCATTTACTGCATTACTGATCATGATCAATAAAGGATTAGAAGTTTTGAATGGTGAAATTGAAGATAAAAAAAAATTATCATGATAAAGATAAAAATAATTTCTTTAATATAATTTTTCATAGTTTAAGATCTTAAAAATGGAAATGATATTGTTAATTTTTTAAAAAATAAATAATTACTCAAGATATTATATTATAACAACAGTAGCTACAAAATGGAAAAAGTATTTATATGATAAATGTTTAAGTATAAGTTTTTTATTTTATTTTAACTTTATGTATTCATTTAAAATATGATAAAAGAGAAAAGTAATTAATTTACGAAAAATAATATTTTATTTTATAATTATATATTTTATTTTGGATGAAAATTCTAAAACTTAAAAAAATAAAATTTCAATGTATGTAGAATGTTTGAATATAATATTTTTAGTTTTAATTAATTTTAATACATAAATTTAAAATAAATAAAGTAATTTTCATTTTTAAATTCTTTTATTTTATGAAATATATTGTAAAATACTTGAATAAAATATAAATTAAAAATTATCATCAAAATTCTTTAAAATATTATATGATAGCACCAGTAGACATAATTATATATTTATTTATTATTTAATTAAGAGTACATCATTTACAAATTTTGAAATCTTATAAACTATAATTAATTGATTATATATTTTACCTTTATTAAGAATAAAAATAAGAGCAGCAGAAGTTGTAATAGTTATAGAAAAACACCTTTAGGTAGATTTAATTACGAGAAAAATTGCTACTATATTACAAAAAATTATAATTTAGTAGAAATTAAATCTCATAAACATAAGGTCATTTGAGTTTCTCCAATATTAATTCTTGATTATATTTCTCTTTCACAAATTACTTCTTTTTTAACTGTCTTCCTCCAAATAATTAATTGCTTTTGATTGCTCCTTAGCTCCCTCTTATATGCTTTGTTCAGCATCATCGAAATTATGCTTTTTGAATCCTCCACTATCCTTTCAAGCTGATGCTCTATTTTCTTGGTGAAGAGCATTTTATCCACTTCTGAAATTTCCTCAACGAATTTACTGAATCTACCTTCTCATATTATATACTAATAATGGATTGGATCCTCTATTAGCACAGTATTATCCCACAGATTGGTAAGAGAGTTGAACACTCATTTATTTAAGATAGTCTCCTCTCTCAAGTTACCTTAGTTTATCTTTTCTCATCTCTGCATTTCTCTTTGCAAAGAATTGGAATCTTGGAAGCTCTACTTCTAAATGATATTTTATTAGCAGCGCCAGTCACTGCAATATTCACGAAGCACACCAAAATCTTTAAGATCGAATAATAATTAGCATAAGCAATTTCTTTTATATTATTTTTACAGTATAAAGATTCAAGCAATATCGCCAAATTCCAAACTGCAGGCATAGAATTTGTTGTAAATGGCTAAACAGAGATGGCATTTTATTTTTAATATGATTAATTTAATAAATAAGAAATAAAAGAGTTTATGTTTTAACATTATTTATAATTGTGACATCAATTTCTTACATTAATTATGTTGCTTCCCCAAGTACTTATTCAGGATATGAAATTGGTGTAAATGTAATGGATAAGTTATTAAAATATAATATATTAAAATAGATCCCACAACTGGAAATATTCTCAACTGCATTTAAAACCAAATATCTATTATTATATATAATAATTTTCCTATAAGAAGTTATTGTTAAAATAAAAAGGGATTTTTGTTCACATCCAAATGGTTGTTAATTCATTTTCTAGTTACAATTTAAGTTTGGAAAAAATCTAAGGATTTTTAAATATCATCATTGTTACTGTATATTTTTGGATTGTCTACTGTATAAATTTTAATATTATAATAGACTATATATTGCAAATTATATTAACTCACCGTATCATATCCTAACTTAAAATTGATATACTAACACAAATTCATGAGCAAAGGTATGTTTGTTAAAGGAATACTTTGAAGTTTCCTTTTGTGAGAAGATATTAATCAGTTCTAACGAGTTTTACACTATCAATAATTGGATTTAGGTTTAGCATTTTTCAGTTTATTTTTCATGTTGAATATATCAATTTAAATTTATTTCATGGGATTAAGTTACTGTCTTTATATTTTTGCAATTTTTTAGAAGCAATCAAATTAAATATAAAATTATCATAACTTAATTTAAAAAATTTCTAATGAAGAAAAACAATTACTTTCTTGAAAAATTTAAATTAAGCACCTGTAAATAATCTATTCGTTTTTAATTGCTTACTGTAATTATAAAAATCTTAAAGATTAATGACACCATTTAGTTAATTTATAGTTCCTTTATGCAGTAATTACATTTAAATTTCCAGAAGATCCTAAATTCATTTCAACTAATATTTTTATTTATGAATAAATTAAAATAATTAATGAGAAATAGCAGTGATTAAATTTTACTAGCTTAAAACATTAGAGATCAAGATAAATATTACTAAAATACATAAAATTGGGTAAATTGGTATAAATTCAAATAAACGAAAGATTATAATAATATATAACAGTAATGATTTTGATATTCGATAAATTTAATTAAATGTACAGTTTTAAAATTACTAAAAAATCTGAATGTACAATTGTTTATTGTACAATTAATTCCTGTATAAATTGCCCTATAAAAAGTACAAAAAGTCAATGTACAAATCCTAAAATTGTACACGAAAAGTACAGGAAAAATGAGTGTATTAGTGCTTGAAAGTACACATGCAACAGGAAATGTACAATAAACAATTCGGTTTTTATGATATACTTGAGAATCGTACAAAAAGCAAAACCCATTTAGTGTTTAACCGGAGATGTGATGTATAATGTGATTTAAGTTTTGATTAATTATTAAGCTCTGGGTACAAATGTCTAAACCGGGTAATCTGAAGCACTGAATCTCCTTCGCGCCGAAGCCACTCTCTGTCTTTCCCGTAACTGCATTAGACTGCGCTCTACCGTATCGTGCCTGATCTTGATCGTCCGCGTCACTAGTGCCTCTTTGATGCAGGATACATTAGTTCCTCCATGATTCAAGTTCCACAAGTCGCAGTGTCCCACTCTTACTCTCTCTCAGTCATGTGCACCGTTAATTGCAGTTGCCGGTTTTAGCACTAGTGACGCGGACGATCAAGATCAGGCACGATACGGTAGAGCGCAGTCTAATGCAGTTACGGGAAAGACAGAGAGTGGCTTCGGCGCGAAGGAGATTCAGTGCTTCAGATTACCCGGTTTAGACATTTGTACCCAGAGCTTAATAATTAATCAAAACTTAAATCACATTATACATCACATCTCCGGTTAAACACTAAATGGGTTTTGCTTTTTGTACGATTCTCAAGTATATCATAAAAACCGAATTGTTTATTGTACATTTCCTGTTGCATGTGTACTTTCAAGCACTAATACACTCATTTTTCCTGTACTTTTCGTGTACAATTTTAGGATTTGTACATTGACTTTTTGTACTTTTTATAGGGCAATTTATACAGGAATTAATTGTACAATAAACAATTGTACATTCAGATTTTTTAGTAATTTTAAAACTGTACATTTAATTAAATTTATCGAATATCAAAATCATTACTGTTATATATTATTATAATCTTTCGTTTATTTGAATTTATACCAATTTACCCAATTTTATGTATTTTAGTAATATTATTTAATTGAGATATCTTCTTAAGTTAAAAACTATTCAGTTTTAATTTATCAATTATTGATGAATGGTATATTATATAGATTATTCAGAATTTATTATTAGAACAAAAAAATAATAACTGAATTGAAACATAGATTAGTTCTGATCGTAATGCGAAATTTTTATTATTAAAAGGAAATTAACAATTTCATTTTGTTAAATGCAATTTATAAATTTACTAGCTTTTGTTTTTTCATACCTCTAATTGTAAACTTTTAAATCTAGTATCAATGAATTTGATCGTTCTCTCATACAATCTAAGTTAATTTATTTAAGCTATAATTAAGCTTAAGTTTTATAAAAAGTTTCTCTAATATATTTAGTGAAATTTACTTTTATTTTCTAAAAACTATACTCATATTCTTGATAATTTTACCAGATAAATAAAAAATTATTAACTGCAATAAGTTAGAATATATATTTTCCTAATGATCAATTCTTAATTTTATATTCTATATTTACTAAAATTATAAGTTTTCATTATATTTAAGGATTTGATTGACCTTTTTGAAAGTGGAATATATTTACATATTATAAAAATATAATAAATAATACTTTTAAAATCATAATTCAATTAAGTCTTAATTAAATTTTGAATTAATTTAAATTTATTAGGATATTATTATTTTAATAAAAAATAAAATTAACAAATTAAATATTTTAATTAAAAGTGCTTCATATACCATCAACCATATTTAATATATCTTCTTAATTTATCAATTAATTTTTATTGATTAAATTATATAAATATTATTTTCTTTGAATATTAATCTCAATCTTAATTCTTTTTTTATCTAAAAATAATTTAATGATTATATTCTCATTCAATATTTAATTTGTAATATGCGTTAAGTAAAATAAAGGGGTATTGTGTTAAATAAATGTTTTAAATTATTTAAAAAATAATAATCAAGGTATCTTTGATTGATAATTAATTTATTCTAACTTATATTAGAAATAATTTTTTTTATCCCTTAAATTTTACCAAATCATAGTTAAAAAGTAAACAAATATAATTAACATTTTATCATAGAATTACAAAATAATTAATATAAAGATTCTAAATTTTTTTAATTATTTTAGTTTACATTAGAAAATTTCAGATATTTTTAGTAAATTTATGAGGTATTTATTGTCAAATTACATAAATCTTATCTTGGTGTAATTATACTAGTTATATTAATAATAAACATTGATTTTTTATCAATAATAAAGATATTTTAAAATATATTAAAAAGTCAATACATTAATTTTATGATCGCTTGATTAATTCATGAAATCAAGGAAACATTACATTTTAAATAGGAAATATCATTCATAATTTAAAAATATAATTAAATTTAAGAATAAATTAAATATATTATATATAGCTTTACTATTTTATTTGAAATTAATCAATTGAAATTCTATTTTTTTATTTAAAAATAACTAATATATTAATTTGCATGAATAATTTTATTAGTTAAATTGTTTCAGTACAGTTTAATACAATAAATACAATTGTTTTAAATTATACTTATTTAAGAAGCAAATTTAATTAATATTCGTTAAATGTTCAACAAATTCTATTTTAGCATGCGCTTATACATATAGCACATTAACATATTATTTAAAAAAAATATAAAATAGAAATTTATGATGTTAAATCAAAATTTCATTAAAAAATATTAATACCCTAAAACTAATAAATATTTAATTAAAAGATTTTTTTAATATTAAAATTGTAAAATAATTTTTTTATATTTTTTAATATGTTTAGTATTAAATTTAAAATTTACTATGCAAATTTAAAATTATTTGCAAAATAATGTGAAATGCTTTCAAAACATTAATTTTGGAAGAACTCTTATATGAATGACAAATAAATATTAAGCAAATTTAATTTTCGTGAAACTAGTTGATTGTAATTTCTAAATTTAATATATAAAGATTTATAATTGTAGGAATACATTCGATTTGGGAAAATAAATTTAATTAAAATTAATTAATTATTAATTACCTTCAGTTATGTTTTTTTTGTTGAAAATTTCTCCAAACCCTGACAATATTATGCTCTCTGGATGGCGCATTTACGGGGGTTGTTATTGCTATTATGAATTTATCTCTTCTCCCAAGCGAGAAAAATTCATTATACTATTTTTGGAAGTTAGCTCAAAATCGAAATATCTCACTTCTTGGGATAATTCAAGAATTTTGCCAATAGTATAGTCCAACTAAAATTGCGGGATCTACCGCAGAATCCATTTATTTTTGAATTTTGAGTCAAATTGGATTTCAATACTGCCATGATTTTAATATTTAATTAATTTATTTTTTATTCATTTTCTCAAATCAAATGTATTCCTACAAAATTAAAAAACAATTACATTTTACATTTTCTAATTATGTAAGACACTTTTGTAATGAAAATACAAATCTATGTTCAAATGAAATTATTCTATTTCTATAAATATTTATTTCAAATAATTTATTAGCTTATAATATGACTATTTAAACATTTTATTAAGCTTTCATAATAATGATATTGCTAAAATACATTTGAATCGGGAAATTATAAAATAAAAATATAACTGTAAGCGTAATTAATATCAACTGCCATGTTTTTTATTAGTCTATAATTTTAATTTGGATTACTTTTATTAAAATTTGATTCAGTTAAACTGGATTATTGAATCATTGGATCACAGAATGTAGTATAAACTGCCCTATAAAAAGATGAATTAACTAAAATTAGATTACTCAAAATTGGATCATTGGATCACAAAAACAAGGAATGAACCAATAATCTAATAATCCAATGTACCAATGTGCCGTTTCAATAACAGATTTAATCTGAGCCAAATTGGATCACATATCAGGAGATAAGAAATTAATTAATAATAAAATTAAAATAAACGAAACATTCAAATGTTTAAACGTGAGGATGAAAAACTGCTACATATCCGCAAGATATCAGGTAAGTTAATTATTTTGATTATGAATACTCCTATAGAATGTCGGTACAGTCTCAGAGATTACTTTATGTTCTCCATCGCATTCAGTGTACAAGAGAAACGCTTCAAGAGAATCGAAAAAGAAATCTTATCTGTAAATCCGCGCATGTGCCACGTGCTGCATTTCCGCGATACCAAACCGGCGCAGAGTACTTGAGCATTCACGTTAAACAAGGGCAACCAAATCTCAGTAAAGCATCTTTCACTTCGGATAGATATACAGGCAAGAGAGTAATCGACGATCTCAAGCTTGGGCCAAAGAGCATCAACAGCGTAACGAGCAAACAAATCATAAAGAATATCTAAAAATTCGAGTTGATCCATGGAGATTCAGCAAATTTTAATGCTTTCATCGCGAGTAAGGTGAAACCAAAGAAGATCTCTCGCTTAGAGGAGCACAAGATACCACGCTGCACAAAGGAGGAATTGGTAAAGGAGGTGATCAGCGGCAGCGCAGTTGGCAATATTCATGACGTGAAAGATTTCTACGAAGACAATCTTGGTGATGTTAGCAAAATAATTGAGATCGTGGACCACAGTCAGCATATTAAGACGCATCTAAAGTTCTGTAATTAGATTGAGAAAAGCCAGATGGTGCAGCTTAGTTCGATAGAATAGCTATAAAGCTTCTTGGAGAAGGCTCGGGAGAATAATGAGATGTTGATGTCAAGCAATTAATAAATGATAGACAGCCGGTACCATGTCGTAGATTATCTTTTCAAAATGATTTTCAGAAAGAGTGAGAGCAAGATGAACGCGGTGTGGCTCTTTGGTGACCCCGATACTGGGAAAACAACGATCGCAAGAATGCTAGAACAGATATTTATCACAGAGAGATTCCAGGAGTCATCGAGTCAATTTCAGGTATCCACTGGCAGAACCGAGAGAAAGCCCTCAATAGTTATCATGAATGAAATCAATCGCAGGCAATTTTTCAGCAAAAAGAACATCGCAGATATGAAGAGCTTCCTAGAAGGAGAGGGATACCCCATCAACCGCAAGTTTTGAAATATCAGCGGTGCCAGGTTTATATCACTTCTAAAAGCCTGCCTTTCAATAGTATGTCGGAGATTGATACAAAGGCCTTCCTAACCAGGATCACGCTAATAGAACTATAAAAGGGCATCAGAGATTCCGGAAAGCCGTTTCCATTCACCGCGATTCATCTAGCCTAATACTTCTACTAGCGGTTACTGAGCGATGGAGACATCCCAGGAGAAGCAGGTGAGACATTTGATGGTTCTACTATCGACAAAAACGACGGTGGCGACGATTCTAATTGAGGCTTTTAAATATACTATATAAATTGCTTAATTATTAAGATTAATAATAACAACTTCTAATACATATCTTCTTATCTCCTGATCTGTGATCCAATTTGGCTCAGATTAAATCTGTTATTGAAACGGCACATTGGTACATTGGATTATTAGATTATTGGTTCATTCCTTGTTTTTGTGATCAAATGATCCAATTTTGAGTAATCTAATCTAGTTAAATCATCTATTTATAGGGCAGTTTATACTACATTCTGTGATCCAATGATCCAATAAACCAGTTTAACTGAATCAAATTTTAATAAAAGTAATCCAAATTAAAATTATAGACTAATAAAAAACATGGCAGTTGATATTAATTACGCTTACAGTTATATTTTTATTTTATAATTTCCCGATTCAAATGTATTTTAGCAATATTAATATTTTTAATTTATTTATCTTAAATTCTCTAAATACACTGAGCTAATTAACTGTTATACAAATTAATTATTATTTTTGAATTAGAATTTAAAGCATTATTTATAATCATAAATAATTGCAAACAAATTACTGATAAATTAAAATGCTAATATTACTCATAACATATAGTGGTTTAGATAAATATATTTTTAAATTTATTGCATATGCCGCTTACTTTACAATTACGGCTAGTTCTCCTTATATAGCTGTTAAACCAACATACAGTTACTTTAGTTAAACTTAAAATAAATGACACAAAAAAATCATATTGATAATTATATCATATTAAATAAATAGTTCAGGAACTACGATGTATACAACTTCACTATATTTAAGAAATTCTTAAATCTGGAAATTCTTCCTCAGCCACAGTCAGTATTAATAAATTATATTCAATTGGAATTCTGTAAATCAGATTTTAATTTTAACCATTTTAAAGTAAATATTAATAAAATATCTATTTTAATAAGTTTACATCACAATTTTAATGAAAATGATATATTTTTTTCTTTTAATTAAAATTTTCGAAACTTTATTGAGTATTTATTAAATAAAAGTAATATTTTTATTAAAATCATAATTTTTGCTAATGTTTTAAACTTTTCTTGATATTTTTTTCACTAAATTATTACATATTTAATCTGTTAATAGGAGTTAGTATGCTTTACTTTTTGCAATAAAAGATTAATATATTTTATAAAGATCCAAATTTTTCTTGGGTTTGGACATGCTCCTTCATCATCTAATTTTGATTTAAATTACTATAAGGTAAACCCTGGATTCAACCCAAATAATATATTAGTATTGAATATTTAAAATAGTAAATTCAATTATTAGAGATGAAAAAATTTCTCTAATTTGCTAAATAGTTTTCTTAAAGATAAACTTATATCTAACTAATAATTAATTATTAAAAATAAATTTTATCTTATTTATATACTATGTTGCTTGTTCCAATTTATTATATGTTTATCCCTAAGTATTAATTATGTACATACTCTTAGCTCTTTAAGCTTTAAAAACAACAGCAACATGCAATTTAAAAAATAAATTTATTAAGTAATTAATTTAAAAAATAATGATTTTCTTCAAAAAGAATAAGATTCGTGAAATTTTCATATAAATATTCAAAACATATTTGAAATAAATCATTTTTTTCTAATATAATATTATTCTTCAACATTAATTGTTTGGTTGCTATGAACTTAGTGGACAAAGTTATGATAAGACTCAAAATAGTAAACAATTAAAACCTATGTAATAAAAAATTATCCAAATTTATATCAATTTTTATTTTTAAAAGTTATTTTTTTAATAAAAAAAATACTTTTTTTCATTTAATAGTATTAATATAACTTTTTTAAACAAAAATATTTTAAGGTTTTAAATTAATAGGAGCAAATATATATATAATACTTAAATTTAATTAGCGACAAGTTTATTATTGTAGGAATACATTCGAAATTTGGAAATTAATTATAATTAAATTAATAATAAATCAAAATCGTGGCAGTTAAAGGGGTTTAAACGATCTAGGGCTTATTCGATAGAGATTTCAAAATTAGCTGGACTTTAATATTGGCGGTACTATTTTATCGCATCCCTAGAGAGAGATAACTTCACTTTAATTAAACTCATCTAAATTCATTAAATTGTACCCTCACATTAAAGTGAAGTTATCTTTCTCTAGGGATGCGATAAAATAGTACCGCCAATATTAAAGTCCAGCTAATTTTGAAATCTCTATCGAATAAGACCTAGATCGTTTAAATTGGCCAACTTTAACTGCCACGATTTTGATTTATTATTAATTTAATTATAATTAATTTCCCAAATTTCGAATGTATTCCTACAATAATATCATTTAATTTATTAAAGATTATATTTTACTTTTAAAAAATGCAATATTTGTAATCCCAAAACCCTTTATATTTTGATTGACATCTTGATTTTCAAATAACTATGTAAATGATTCTTTAACAAAAGTATATTTTGGTATTTACAAGGATGATATATTATCCCAAGCTTATTGATATATTTTTTTCAATTTAAATTTTGATTAATTTTAATGACATATTTTTTATTGGAGTCATTTATCTTGCATCTTTACTTTATTGCTTATTCATAATTTATTTCTTTTCTAAAAAGTAATATTACAATTGAAAACTCTAAAATAATATAAAAAGTATGCATGAATTTACAAGGTAAGTTAATATTTAATATTAAAAGGAGATTGTTTATTTAAACTTTGATAATCATTGCTAAATAACTAATTACAGTCAAGACAAGAGCTCTAAGCAGATATGAAATGTTTAATTTCATGAAGCATATCCTTTGACTTTTGATTTCGCAAAATTACAAGTTGCTCATCATTTAATTAAATTAGACTAATTTTATTAATTTATATAATTCCCTCTTTATAAACCAATTATAATAATATTTTATATTTCCTTTATTCTCTAAATTAACTAAAACATGAACTATCTCAATTTTTCTATATAGTACTTAATTTTACTTTTTTTCAGATTTTTGTGATTTCTCAAAATGATATAAAAATATAAATATGTCCTTATTAAAGTAGAAAATAATTCTTTAAAGATTATACTCATAAGTTAATCTTATTGATAATTTTTAATATAAAAAGAAAATAATTAATTAATTCAAATACTTTTATAGTTTGATATAAATTTCGGCTAGCAGGTAGAACACACCCCCCCTAATGTACTATTTTTTTTTTGTAGTCTTGTAGAGAATTTGACGCTGAGCAAGATTGTCAGAACGCCTTTTGCTTGCGAGCAATAGTTTTTGAGCTACGACCATTTTAATAGTGTATTTTTATATATAAAAATAACATAAAAATTTCACCAAAAAAAAACTTTTTTAATATTTTTCATAAAAATGCATTTTTAATATACAGATTTAAATATTTATTCTATTGTTCATAATTGTAGAAATACATTTGAATTTGGAAAATTAAATTTAAATTAATTTATTATAAATCTAAATAGTGGCAGTTAAAGTTGGCCAATTTGAACGATCTTGGGCTCATTCGATAGAGAATTCAAAATTAGCTGGACTTTATTATTGGCGGTACTATTTTATCGCATCCCTGGAACGGGATAACTTAACTTTAATGTGAGGGTAGAATTTATTGAATTTAGAGGTGTTTAATTAAAGTTAAGTTATCTCGCTCCAGGGATGCGATAAAATAGTACCGCCAATAATAAAGTCCAGCTAATTTTGAATTCTCTATCGAATGAGCCCAAGATCGTTTAAATTGGCCAACTTTAACTGCCACTATTTAGATTTATAATAAATTAATTTAAATTTAATTTTCCAAATTCAAATGAATTTCTACAAAATTATGACCTATATAAAATTATTCAATTTTAATATAAAAATTATAATAATGAATTAAATTGTAGAATCTGTTTTAGATTAAGTGTTGTATTTTTTAGATAGAAAGGATCTAAAATTACTCGTGCAATATCTTATTGAGTACAACTTGCTCGACGATAAATCAAATATAAGGTGCTCAAAATGTAATAAACAAAGAACAATGAAACTATAGTCAAAAAACTAAAAATGTGTAGATAAAGTGGTTTGGAGATGCAAAACTAAATCTTGTAAAGCATATGAAACAATAAGAAGTGATGATGGCTTTATCAGCAAGTTTTCGAAAATTTCAGTTTATAAACTTATGTAATTTATCGCTATGCATTTTCTTTATGGAAGGAAATTGATTGAAATCAAAAGAGCACTAAGGTTAAGTATTAAAACATTGTAAGATTTAATAGCAAAAATCAGAAAGTACTAATTTAATTATTATTAAATTCAAAATTTAACAATCAGATTTGGATCAAATGGATAAATTGTTGAAATGGATGAAATGTGTTTGAGAGGAAGAAGAAAATATCATAGAGGAAGGGTGAGAATCAGAAAATAAATTTGGTTATTTGGAATTATGGAAAGAGGATCAGATAAATTGTATTTATAGCATGTTTAGAAAAGAAATAAAGAAACACTTTAAGCAATCATCACAAGAAAAGTTGATAGATCTGCAACATATGTATGCACAGATTCATGGAGAGCATATAATGGACTAAGAAATATTGGATACAATCATAAAAAAGTCAATCATTCAAGAGAGTTTGTAAATTAATTTGACAGATAGATTCACACTTAATCAATTGAAAATAGATGGATGTTATTAAGAAGGGCAAAAAAATGTATGGGAAATTTGACAGATTAAAATAAAGATTATTTTCTAGCAGAATTGTAATGGAGAGTTGAATTTAGAAAAGATGATAAAAGATTTCTTCAATTAATGAAAATTCTTTCAAGATATTGAAATAATAATTAATAATTAATTTTATAAAATAAAAAACTTTAACTTCATAAAAATGCATTTTTATGAAAAATATTAAAAAAGTTTTTTTTTGGTGAAATTTTTATGTTATTTTTATATATAAAAATACACTATTAAAATGGTCGTAGCTCAAAAACTATTGCTCGCAAGCAAAAGGCGCTTCTGACAATCTTGCTCAGCGTCAAATTCTCTACAAGACTACAAAAAGAAAATAGTACATTAGGGGGGGTGTGTTCTACCTGCTAGCCTAAATTTCTAATAGGATATTTACTTTAATCATTTGAAGTTTTTTATTATTTAAACCATTTAAATAATATTATTATTAATGATTGACTTCAGTTCCCTAGAGTTTTTTAGTATTGAAAAAATAATATGATGGTTAGACCTGCATTTAAAGATATATAATGTTGAAATGATGCTTATATCAATTATTAAAGTAGTTAAATCTCATATTTACAATAGATATTAAACTGGAAAATGTTTGAGGTATAATTTATTTTTATTGTTGATTTAAATAATAGTTTGACATATTTTTTATTATCCTTATTAAAATAATTATAAATTTCTTATTAAAATTTCTTAGAACATATATTCAGACATTACACACTAAATAACTATAACATATAAGTTATTTAAGCTTTAGAAATATTTGACATAAGAAGTTTCTGGGATTAATTGCTGAAATCTTAGATTTATATATTAATTAAATAACTTTTATATTTAAAATCTATTTCATAAATGGTAATACATCTTAACTTTAAATAATATACTATAATATAAAAAATATTACCATTTAATTAAAAAAGTTCTTACTGGTAAGCAATAACTAGTACTTGGATGGAATATCAAATATTTAATGTTTTAATATTTATGTTAATTGAATCTTCTGTGTCATTAGACCCGTTCAATAGATGGTACTCCAACATTAACAAAGTTATCATCTACTCTTCAACAAGTCAAATGTAGATTAAAAGTTTATTTAATCTATTATAAGTATAAGTCAATTAGGAAACATAAGAGCAACTATAGATAGTAGTTCCAAATTCTCTAATCCTTCAAAGACTACAGTTAGTGATAGACTAGGCCTACCTATAAGTGCTACTGAAGGTGGTTTTAGTGTACGTAATTAAATAAATATTCATGTCAAAGTACCTTTAATCACTCTTATATATTGCCAAAGTTCACCCATTAAATAAGATTTTGTTAATATAACTTTAATTGCTCTGGTGAGCCTCTTACCTACACAATAATGATATCACCAACAACTGCACTTTCTGCCTTCATTAGCTTCGATGCATCTAATTAGCTATTGAGAGTTAAAATTTAAATTTTTTATAATTAAGTCTCCCCTTGGAGTAATAGTTATATTGGCACTTATATCCCAAGGTACACTTACAAAATAGTAAAATATTCATAAAGAGTTTATATATATGTAATCATATCCTATTTAAATAAAAAACTGCAAAAGTTACAGCATCAACTTCGAATTCCAATTATACAGATTTTACAATTTTGGTTGTCAAAAATATACCTCCAGTAGCCTTCGAAGATTTTCCAACTTCAATTACTTTAATTTCACATCACAACTTCACTTGAACAATAAATTTCATGTCAGATAATTAATCATATTTTAACAACCCTTTTTTATTGTAATGTTAGGAAATTTTTTTATAATTAGGGTATTTGGCAATATTTAATGCATACGTTATAAGTTGAGCAAATATTAACATTTATTCCTCTATAAGTTACTTCAAAATTATATCAAATGAATATAATTTCATATAAGAATGTATTTCATACAAAATTAAAAACGGAAAATTTGAAATATATAATGGCCAGGGAATCAAGTTTTCATTCATAGATCCCCCTTAGATGTCTACTATGAGATATGCAAATGTCACTCTTGGTGAAGATTTTAATCCAGACACTTTCAATTATTGCTTGATTAATATCAAATAAAAACTTATATTATATTAAGCAATATGTTTATGTCCTATAATTCAGTAATTAAACTTTTTAATTTAAAAGGTTCATTACTTTTATGAAATTAAAATTGAGATTTAATAGTAAATTTTACATAATTCTTGATTTTGAAGTAATTTTTTGTTTAGTATAGTGTTTTAATGGTGGTTAACAATCAAAACCCCAAAACCAACTCAGTAGTTTGATTGAGTTTTTGATTGATAAAAGTAGACTATTAGTGCATACTTTATTAGGGTTTTAATAGGGTTTATGTAGGGGTTTAATGTTTAAATATTAGTAATTTAAGTGAGTATAACAAGCGAGTTTTTTAAATATTTCACACAAACATTAGCTTAGAGTCATGTGGTGTTCTCTGAATTTTATCTTTCTAAGTTGATGTTTGATCGTCTCTATTGATTGTTAATTCTATTAGCTAGGCTTGAAAAAAGTTGAGTATGCAAGTTCTCTGAGATCTCCATTTATTTTATTTTTATCGAGATATTGTTTGATTCTCTGCTTAGAATCTCTCTCACTTCTGCAGCTAAAGTAATCGTTTCTTGGCATGTCGCTCTCTATTATTATAACTGCTAGACCCAGATATCCCATTAAGTGTCTCCATCTCTCCAATACTCTCTCTCTGGGAAATATTCAGGAGTGCCGTATAAATTTCCTTATGCAGAGGCTTGCACTCTTTGAGCTCTGTTGAAGTCTATAATATAAACTCTAAGAGGCTGAAAGTTTTTCATGATGTTCTCTGGCTTTAAGTCTCTATGAACATAACCTAGCTTTTGAAGCTCTTCTATCCCCTCAACTATCTGCTATACTATCTAGCTAATTTATCTCTGAAATCTATTGTCAGATAAGAATTCTCTGTAAGTCATTTCAAGTAAAGGAGCCTGAAGGCTACATGATCTTTACCAAGTAAAATAGCATCAAGCTAGATGATATGCCTGCACTCATTGAACTTTACCTTTTAAAGAGCATAATACTCATCAGCAAATTCCATTTGGAACTTGTCATCAGCAAGGAAGTAATTGGAAGAATATATATTGCAAGCATATTATTCATCAGTAATGACTCTCTTCTCTATTATATCTTCAAGAGTGAGGTAGCTTTCTAGGCAAAAATCTAAGTCAATAATTTTTAATATAGGAATCTTTGTTGCCTCTGTTTTAACCATGAATTTATTGATCTTAGAGACAACATATCCAAGAGTGTGCAGCTCCTCAATGCCTTTGCAAACATTTGTAAGAATAAGAGGTAACTACTTTGGTACCCTTTAATCTTAAATTTAGTCTCTTAATGTCATTTAGTATAGAGGAAGACGAAAAGCTACATGATCTTGAGCAAGCAGAATAGCATCGAGCTTTATTATAAATATGCACTATCTCTTGACTTCGTATATGCTTGGTATTCATTTACGAATTCCATTTGATACTTGTCATCGCATTTTAAGTAGTTGAACGGATATTTCTTGTATGCGAACTACTTATCTGTTATGACTTTCTTCTCAAATTTATCCTCAGGGATAAGATGACTTTCTTTACTCTCTTTTAGGTCAATTATATTCAATATTGGAAGTTTAAGTGCATGCATCTTAAGAGTGATTTTTACTATCTCTGCGGCTGGGAGGTTTCTTACTGCTTTAATAAGTTTTTCTTTCTTAACTCTGTGATCCAATGTTTCTAAAGGGTCTCTAGGCTTTCTTTTTTAAAGGATGACCTCACCAGTCTCTGGATCTATTACTTCAAACTTCTTGCCATGATGGTTTCATAGATGTACTTTTAGATCCCTAGAATGATTGTATTACTTATTGTAGTAAAGCCAGAAATATTTTCCATCTATCTTATCATGCTTAAGATAGAGCTTGGGCTTGTTAGAATGCTGCTCTAAGATATGACGCTTAATTGCAGATTTATAAGTGAAGTTCTTCTCACACTCTTCACATAAATGTAATGGTTTTATTTCTTTTTTCACTTCCTCCTCTTCAACCATTTTCATTGGAACTTCGCATTAAATTTCTTAGCTCTGCATTTCTATTTAACAACTGAATTGCTATTCAAAGTCTGATACCTAAAGTTAAAAAATTTCAGGTTCGTACTAGGTAAAGGCATCGCAAGTCTCAATTTTCTTTTGATTCATGAAAGAAAATATCAACTGGCTAATGCCAAGCAATGCCGCTTTTCTAAGTAAGTTACCGCTCATTTTATAAATACTATAAATAATCATACAAGCTATTTAAATTTTACCTTTATACAAGAGTAAGAGCATATCCTCAAAAGTTTAGAGAGGTTTAATGAGAACAGAGTACTAGACATTAGTTTTTTATTTCTTAAATTTAGTGATAATTTATATACTAATTCATCCATTTTATTCATTAAAATGCACCTAAATGTGTATTGTGAAGCTAGGTGGTGCTCCTAAACCTGTTCTTGTAAATTTAAGAGGGAGGTTTTAAAATTTCTTTTTTTTAATGTACCTCCTAATACGGTTTTGAACTTTAATATAACCACCTAATTAAGTTTTAAATAAATTAGGAGCACCACCTAATTAAATTAATTATTATTAGGAGCAATTTAATGGAGAAAGTTTGATAAAAATGGAAGTCAAACTTTGAAACTAGGAGAAAGTTCTTCCATCTTTCTCTTACTATCTTATTCAGGTTGACCTCCAGTTGGATCTCTCTATTTAGTAGTAAAATTTTAGTAAGTTTAGAATGGATATCCATAATTTTAAATTTCATAAACATTTATAGAGAGTGGAAGCAAGATGGAGTCTATGAATGGTGCAATGAAGAGAATACAATCTCAAGAATTGTTAGGAAAATTTCGAAGTAAGGAGGACCTCTTTAGGTATTTGGTATAGCAAGGTAAGCTTTTTATCAAATACTAATATATTAACCATATTTGGATTGTTCTTGCCAGCTCAGGAAGGAACAAAAATATCATTCTTAAAAGCCTTACTATGTGAAGAGAAAAAAGCTTTTAAGACCAATGAAATAAAGATGATTGAGATACCTAATTACCCTGAAATCTCAGTGACAAACCTGTATGATGATACTATGAGTGATCCAGATGTTGCTCTGTACCTACCATCAAAGTTACGACTCTCAAATAAGTTACCAGAGAGAAACTTCTTCTTTGGAGTTCTTGGAACTCTTAAACCAGAGTACTTAAGTGAAGTAATTTAAGAAGCTCACAAGAAACGCTACAGCATCTCTCCTGAAGAGAAAGAAAAGCAGGGAATAAAAATCAGTGACTCGTGGCTGTATGAACTGCAGAAGCATCCATTCATCTCAAGAAAGCATAGACTTCTAACTTTATAGAAATCCTGGTACTGCTATTTACTTGATGAAAGAGCGCAGCAAATTATTAACAGAGAGAGAAAGTCTTAAGTAAAGCATGAATTGAGCAAGAGACTCTTCAAAGATTTCTAAAATCCAGACGAGATGAACATAGATGCAGGAGCTGGCACTAAGAGAAGAAACATGAGCCCAAGCAAGCCTTAAGAGGAAGAAAAGAAAGAGAAGCCAAATCCCTTTACGGGCAAATTTAATATGTGAACTTATTCATTCGTTTAAATCTAAAACTTATTTATAAACACAAAATCTCCCTTCTCTTGCGCACACTTTTGCTTTATCATCGCTGACTCTTTTAGCAGCACTCTTAATAAAATCTACTGTATCTATCTTCAGATCGTTCATCAAATGATAGAGCAGAAGTTTCTTGAAGTGGCCTTTTAATAAGCCCAATATAGTTCAATTCCATTGAAATGAGGGCTATAAAGAACATTAAATACAGGTGTTATGTTTAGCCTTTCATATTCTCTCCTTGAGTCTTTAGTTTTATGAACTGACAAGTTATCAACGAATAGAATAATCTCTTAATCAGCGTACTTATCTCTGAGTTATTGCAAGAACTTAATATATTATTCAGTCTTTATAGAACGAGGGTGAATAACATAAGTCTCGAGACCACTATCTTCACTTATTCCTCCAAGAATAGCATGAGTTTAAACCTTAACCTTTTAGTCATAAACTTGGAACATTAAAATCGATCACTCTCTTAATGCGATTGACTGTCTTGTAAGATATACCATTCTTTTTATAGATATTAGCTTTGGATTATGCAGAGATGTGTAGCTCAGGAAATTGGCGATGAAACATCACAGCCCTCTAGGCCAGAGAGAAATGAGCCCTGTATTTTAGAGTCTTATCATTAATAAGATAATCGATATGATGCTACTAGAATTTTAAAGGTCTTTTAGGCTTAGAATTAAGATGTTATCTCTTTAAATTCAATGCTAATAGAGAGTGTGACCTAACAGTAGCAGGAGATTTATGGAGCAGCCTTGCTATAGACGTGTAATTTAGAATGAATGGGTTTGAGTTGATGGCTATATTCATCATATCTATACGCAACTAAACAATAAATCTATATACTCACTGTCATAAACTTACTCACAACCTCGCATATACTCACTTAAATTACTAATATTTAAACATTAAACCCCAACATAAATCCTATTAAAACCCTAATAAAGTTGCGTTAATAGTCTACTTTCATTAATCAAAAACTCAATCAAACAACATCAGGGTTTTAGGGGTTTTGAATATATCTCAATAAGCAATAAAAATTAGCTTATATCATTTTGATATGACTTAAAATTTATTTTACAAAATTATTAAGCCATTGGTTTTTTATAATCTTTCATAATAAACATTTTAGTTTAATTTAGAATGTCATAATTCATCTTCAAAGTGATCTTTTTAATTTATTTATGAATTTAAAACACAAATTGAAATAAATTATAGGCTATATTTAACTTCATAAATTTGATTATATCAATTCAGAGTTTTTTCATTAATAAAAATTTAGAATTTAGAATTTAGAATATCGCAAAATCATTTTCTCTTAACTTATGAATTATAAATACTTTACATATTTTTTCAATATTTCTAAATTAAATTAAAAATGAGCATATAAATTTCACTAAACAATCATAAGGAAAATATATTTTTATTTAAGGATTCAATTCCTAATCGAAACTTTTGACTTTAAAGTTAAGCTAAAGCAATTTCTTCATTTAATTGACATCCTTCATCTTGTTCATGAATATTTGATAACCTTCATTGTCATTGATAATCTTTTATTGCACATGGGCAAATTACAGGTAAAGTTTTGGGTCTTTTGAAGTCAAGGTTCTCTCAATCAGTAGGAACTTATCATATAAGATTTTTATTTAAGTCGAAATCTTTTCTCCAATTTTAATCTGTGAAAAAGGATCAAGCTAATCAAAAGTAAAGACTTTCCAAAATGAAATTGTATATAAACTCAAATCTTCAATGTCCTAATGAAATTTGGAATACAGATTATTGATGGATATAAAAGCCTCAGCATCTATTTTGTAGTTTTAGTAGTCTTTATTGCTTGAATTGTAAATCTCATACTAATAAAGGATATAGTGCTCATTTATGTTCTAAGACACTAAATCAATCCATGATGGGTTTTTTAAGTTATAAGAAAAGTGCTTCAATGAAATTAAGGATAGTTGAGGTTTTTCCAGAAGGAACAGAGTGTAGTAATTAAAAGAATTTGCTATAAACATAGAATCTGGGAACTTAGCTATAATTTCATCAAGGAATATCTTAATGAAATTTATAATGAAAAACTTCTAGGATTCAATTTAGTCAGAATAAAAGTTTTTTCTTCTCCATCCTTTTCCTCTTATTCAATTATTTAATCTAGTTGCTCACTTTCAAGTTCCTCTTCCTAGCTTATCATAGCCATTAGTGTTTTGTCCTCTTTATAGTCGTAGTTTTATTCTGCATCTCTCAGACCATTAGGATTAGGCAGAGTTCTGCTTATACTTGTGTAAAATTTAGCATATCGCTAGTCAGCAAACATGATATCATAAATTAAATGAAACTTTTATTGATTAAGAAGCATTTGCCCTTGGCCTCTTTGATAAACATCTAATAAAATATTTCAAAATATATAAGCAGCTATTAAGATAAGATTTTTAAGTTTAAGATACTTTCAACATTTCTATGAAAGTTTCATAATGATTGCATAAGCAAACAGCATTCCCACAATGAACCATATGCTATTCTATCATTTTGTAAAGATGAGGCATTTAATCATTAGATTTTTAAGCTTTTCCTTTCATTAGCTCATTAATGCAATTTTAAGCCAAATTTATCAAGATTAGAAATACCTGTTCATATTCGGTATTTTTTTAAAGCTAATTTTACTAGAATTAAAGCAGTAATTTTCTTTCTCTCCATTTCCTTAACTCGTAAAAAGAGTATACGTTAAATGTAAAGAAGAAAAGAAATATAATTCCTTCTTTATTCAATAAAAACTGGAATTTACATATTCAAAAATATTGAATTTAAATTTTGATTGTCTCTATTGCCAATTAAGTATTTTAAAACTCCAATTTCTAGAAGGAATACAATTATAACCTGAAAACCCATTTAAATGGAAAATTTATATTGATTAATTGATTTTATTAAAAATAGAATTGAAGTTTAAACAAGAATCCTATTAAAAGGAGCGCTAAACATAAGTATGAATATTAAGAATGAAGCTTGAGATATCAAAATGAAAATCAAAAAGTTAACAAAAAAGATATTTTTAATTTGTATCATAAACTTTAAATGAATAACCTCATATTGCATGAAAGCAGCCTCTCGATCAAAAGCAAGGACTATGGGCATAATAATTTTGTTGATAAGTTCAAAGTAAATAACGCATGAGTCTGCTTGACTCCACGATGCTATTTAATCACCACTGATCATATTTAGTTTATAGAGTCTCCTCGTGTAAAGCACTAAAATAACAGTTATTATTATACTGTAAATGCTTAAAACCAGGTATGCTATTTATGAACTATCATCTTGAGTATGATGCTGTGCATATATCGCGTTGCTTATGATAATATCAATCAAGGGGATATATAGAACATAAGAGAAAATCAGTAGCATTGTACCTAGAAGTTGGTAGCCTATTCCTCTAACAATCTCGTAATGATTTGAAATTACATGCTTTTGTTCTTTAACAAGATAGAAGAACAGAGTCATTATTGATAAAACAAAAAATAATGCAGTTTAATCATATTGATAATTTAAATTAATTTTCTTGAAAATTAAAGTATAGACGATTCAATAAAATAATTTATTATAATCTTAATCAATCCATACAAATAAACCGGCATGGATTGAATATGATATCCATTAAGTCATAAGTCTTGAATCTATTAAATATAATCTTTACTGTATAAATTTATTAAAAATCTTCTTTTAAATAAACTAAATTTACTTTTATTAACAATAGAAATACAGTAAGAATAGATGCTATAAATATTGAGCTCTGAACAATGCTTTTCCTGCTTATTATCTAGCCAAAGTTATCCACGCTATTAATGAAAGAGAAGCTCATTTGAATATCATTGGAACCTGAGGATTAAAAATAATTAAAATTAAAATATATAAATTTTTAAAGGGGAAAAGGCCTCAAATTCACATTAAAAAAAGAAAATTCAACCAATTTTTATGAATGAAAATATTTATCAATTATTTATTTTTGTTATTTAATTGTTGAATGTTATTTTTATGATTAAAAATTAATATAATATATTATAAAAGTTTTGTGTATTAGATTCGATTTTGTTAAAATCTTTAAGTTTTTCTTAGCAAAAATATTGTGTTAATAAATTTCAAAAGAATTAAAATTTAAACTCAGAGTTTACTAAATGCTAATTAATAACATCCCTCCTTTCTTAAATATCCAAGCAAAAACGAATTTATAATTAATATTAATTCCATAAAACTTTTTAAGAAAAAAAAACTAGCTTTTTCCAAAATTTTCTACCAAGTTCATCATATGTTTGTAAGTTTTTGATAATTTTTTATTGTAAAACCATGGTATAAAAGAGCTTATTAGGCCTTCAATTGATTGCATAGCATACACCATTTTTGGAGTTACTGGACTTTATATAATTATCATCCAATTCAAACGACTGATCGTCTTTGGAGATAAAATTTCATGCATAGTGAAATAAAGTTAATTTGAAATATATTTATTTATATATATTAAAATTTACTATGACTGTTTAAATCCATAGCTATATATTTAAATGTACCATATTTCTAATTTATTTCTTTAATTGTTAAATTCATGATAAGTTGGTCTATGATTGTGCATTATTTTTTAAAATTACCTTTTTATTACAATTATTAAAAAATTGATATCAACTAACAATAAAACTCTTTAAGAATCTCTTATCTTCTTTCATTAAGCATTCCTATGGAATAATCTTGAGCATTAATTTGTATTCCACATAATCAGTTTAATTTTCCTTAACAAATGCAACTGGAAATTATATATAGAAAAATTAATAAAGCAATATAGAAATACAGAAGTGCAACAACAAGAATTGTGATAAAAATTACATATATTATGGTTAATTAGTCTCTTTGAAGCTCAAAATAATTTACTACGCTCTACGCACAGGCATCCTTAAGCTAAGTAAAAGCATAACTTAGTAAAATAGCTTTCGAATCTATTATTTCAAGAGTACCTGCATCATTTAACATGAGTTTTAAAAATGCTTCATTTCTAGTTTTCATTTATTTCGCATCGTCAAATTGAATTTATATCATCTAAGCTTGCTGATAAAACGAAATCTTCAAAGAATTAATATTTTTATTCATGAAATAAGTTTAAAAGAAGCATTTGCGTTAGTAATTCCTTTATTTAAAATGCCATTTAATGTTGTCTTGCACTTATCTTGAAAATTAAATTGAACTGTTCCTTGTTAATAGAAGTATTCACAGAAATATCATGAATCAATTTTATCCATAACTTCCTTAGCACCTGAAAAATAGACAGGCAAATTATTTTTCATTATATTATAAGCAGTCTCTCTTTATTGACATGTATTAAGTAAAGCTTTGCTTGCAATTGCATTAGGAAGCTCTGTGAATTTTATTGAAGTGTTTTGAATTGCATTTTCTCTTAAAAATATCAAAAGATTTTCAAAGCATACTTCCTTATTGAATACCAAACTTAAATCATTGACTGATCCCTCAATATGAGAGTAGCTATTCTTTTGCATTATGAGGGTTGCCACAAAATACATAGAAAATACGAAAGCCAGAAAAAAAATCAAGAAGAATGATCTAATTTTTTACTTTTTAGCCACCCTCTTAATTTGAGATATTTTACTAATTTATTGTTCATCTAGCTTATTTTTTGTTTAATTATGATGACTTAGATCACTTAATTCAATGTGCTGTAAGTGTTACATATGATAGCTGCTTTTTGATAGAGTTGCAGATTAAACTAAACTATTCCCTGATTAGTTCATTATGTTTTTATCAATTATAGAACAATCATTTTAAATGCTATCGTAAACATCTTCTACATTAACTTCTATTGTTTATTTTTAAGTCTTGAAAATGGGATTCTTTACATGATTAAATGAGAATTTAATATTTTAAAAGCTTCCGTATGTTAAACTATTCTGGCTACTGCGTTTAGTTTGAATTTTAAGAAAATTATTCACACTTACATTGCTCATCTCTATTCTCTCTGAACTCTCATTAATTGAATTCTTTTCATCTATTGATTGAAAATTTGAAACGAAATCTTTATTATTATGAGAAATTGATATATCTTCTATATTTTTCAATTTTTCAAAGCCTTTGCTTTTAAGCTTAATTTATTAATTAGATTCATCCTCTAATTACAAGCAGCTCTCGCATCTCTTTTTGAAAAACTGGATCTATTCAAGTGGTAGTTTTATGAAGAAAATTAGTGCAGAAAACTTTCTTTCCTCCGTTTTACTTATGATTGGAGAAACAACTATTGTAACTGTAACTATAGTTAGTATAGAAATGATGGTTAAAATTAATGCTTGTTCAAGTCTATCATTTGCCTTAGAAACTGTCTTAAGTAAATATTAGTTCATAAATACCCAATTATATTCCCTCATTACTCCATTAGAATTAATAACTGAAAAATGAAACATTTGCTCCTCCTGTGAAGGCTTGTAGACACTAGATAAATTCGGCTTTAATGAATGAATCTGCAAATTTCCTTTAAATTATGTCATGTTAAAATTGTTTATTTCAGTGAGTTTACTGTTGTATAGAGAATGAGCAATTTTCATTGTAGTATTTTCATAAAATAAGCTGTTTTAGTTGCTTAAGTAAGTGAGTTTTAAGACTTAACTATCACTAAGGTCAGCAACATCCTATCCAAATTTGTAATCAGCTATATCCAAAAACTAGTTAGTATCTTTTAAACTCTATAATCTTATTTTCTACATGTCTTTGTAAGTTTGAAATCTATCTAGAATAAGTTTGCTTGAATTAGGCTCGTAGCCATTAGCGATGTTCAATAAAACTCTTAAAATTAACCTATTATTAATTGTGTAGTTTATTCTATCAAATGCTGTTTTAACAGTCCTCACATCAAAACTGGTAGAGCTTGAATTTTCTATGCTAAGACATAGGTTTACAGTTGAAATCACAAAAGACCCCAAACATAGGAAATAAATCAGCTATATTACTAATTTGAGTATTCTGGGAGTTTTTTACTTGTAAAATAAGTGAAACCTTTTTATGTCAAAGCCGTATGTGGCATCTTAACTTTAATTTTTAATTTAAAATATATCATTCTTTTTTTAAATATTATTATTTTATTAGACCAAATTTTACTTAAATAAAAATATAGAGAACTTGATTGTGAAGAGCCTGCTTAGGAGGACTATCCCTCATTATCAATAAAATCATCAAATTATTAATCTTCCAAATTTTTTACTTCACTTATTATCAGGTCCTTTGACTCGTATATATGAAAAAGATGATTCTCTTCAATAGATGGCATTTATAAACCAAAAAATTAGTTTTTAATCTTAAAAATATGTCTAGAATATTTGTCTTATAAACTTATTACAATTATTTTGAGCATGAGTTAGTTTAAATAAAAGTTTCTCAAATTTTAAATTTTAATTTTTTAAAATAAAGAATATTGTCTTAAAAAACATTAATAATTAAAATCTAAAATAATACATAGAATCTACAAGATCTTTCAAAATACTTAATCAAGGAAATTTAATTATAAAATTGTTAAATTATGATGTAAACTTATAAATAATCCTTTACTTTTTTATTGCGAGAATTTCAGGAGTGTATAAACTAAAATTCTATAATCCCTAGTTCAAAAATATATCAAGTTCCAAAGAGGTAAGAATTATTAACTCTTAAAAAATTCATAACAATTATAAATGCTTATAAAATCTTATGAAAATTGGAGTTTGTATATTATATTTTTACTACTTTCGCAATTTCTTTGTAAAATACTGAATATAGCATATCCAACTTTGACTTAATCCATTCAAAATTCTTCGATCAGTACTTTAAGTTTGACTTGAATTGGCTTGTTTTTCTATAATTTTAAGTTTGTTTCGTTACTTAAATGGCAATTAAATATAGATAGATCAATTTTGTGAATTCCTTCATATTTATAGTTTAGTCCCCCTTCTTCATCCATAATATTATTCGAAATATTTTATTCATAATAAAAATTCAAATTTATTGGCTTAAATTTAGAAAAACCAATATCATTAGAGATTTTGAAATCTGCAAATATGTCAAAGAGAGTAATGACTTTATCTCTAAACTAAATTGATACTTATTCGTCTTAATTTAGGGCATCTGCTTTTCTAAGAAAAGAGTCGATGTTTTCTGAGGTTTCCAGTATTTAAGCGTTTTCACAATCAAAGCTCATGTAGATAATAAAAAAATATAATTCAAAAAATTAAAAAATGCCAACGCTTAATTTTTAATAAATTAATTTTTCTGATAAATTTTGAATAACATTGTATATAATTTTTTAAATGCTGTCAGATTTATACTGTTTATTGTCTTGAAAAGGCTTAAATTCTCAATTAAATCAATCAAAGTAACAAAGCAATATCCATATTAATAGCTGTAATGAAGCTACGTTAAAATATTAACAGGGATCAAATTATGATTTGAGTCCTTAACAAAAACAGTCATTTTAATATTTAACATCTTTGAAACACCAGTTGTAATGATAGTTTATCATAAATTTATGGTGATGCATGGCAATTTAATCAGGCATCATATCAAAAATGTTAAGGTGTCTAATGTCATCTTCTGATTATTTTAACAATCGCTTGAGATGCTTGTTCATCATTAAAATTTAACCAGTGTTTTAGCTATTGCAGTCTGTCACCACAAACCCCGATTCATGATCGTAATGCTTTTCATATAAATCTCCGAAATTTTCACGCTTTATAGACCCTAAACCCTAAATTATACCCCTCTTGAACTAAGTCAGCTCTTTCATTTTACTAATAAAATTATTTGAAGCTTCTTAGTCATTCACTATTTTTAGCTGAATAATACCAAACCAGAAATATAATTTTGGGTCTTTATCAATCAAAGAGTCTTCAATTAAACTGAATCTATCGTATAAATTTTTCATGAATGTCGATATTAACTCAAATTTATATAAAAGTCATTGTTTAAACTTAGAAATAAATTTATTAAACTCTCCATATTAAATCTACTTAAAGGGATTAAATTCTTCAGAATCAAAACCCTGCCAAAATTGCACTGCAGCATGACTTAAATATTCTATTTCTTAATGAAATAAAGTGTATTAATTATTTATTTTTATAAATTGTTCTGCGTTAATCTGTTAATATTTTGGTCTGTTTTTAAAATTGATTTCCATTTTACTTTGAAGTGTTTTTTCACCATCATCTATGATAAAATAAAATTAAAATTCTTAAACTTTTATACTAACTAATATTTATTTTCAAATGATATCACTAACATAAACATCTTGCACTTTGTTACTCTAATTTTCATTAATTTCTTTCATATGCTATTCATAGCAATGTAGAATAAATTGTTTATTAATTGCATTTAATATCTAAGTACTTAACTATGAAGAATTATTTCTACTATCTTGACTTTATATGTGTTTTATGTTATACGTTACAGCTATTTGAGGTTTCTACTGCATAAATATGTATAAATAATTTAAAAAACTTTAATTTTATTAAAATGCTAAAATTTGATAAAAATATCGAAAAGTAATTGTAAGAATTATTAATAAGAGTAGAATTTGCACTTTTAGAGTGAATATCTTCTTGAATAATTTAACACTTTCTAATATAAAATGCTTCTAAGCATACTTTATATCTAATTCGAAGAATTAACTCATAGGCTGTTCTTCATCTTCAAGGTTTTCTCTCTGATTTTTTATTATAATTATTTGGTCTTACTTTATCAATAAAACCCATTAGTCAATTAAGAACGAAGATTGGGAGATAAGAACAATTAATAAAAAACATAAATATTATTGGCTAAATTAATATTGTTTAGCCTAATTATTAAAACTATTGCCTCGATTAATTGTCTCTATAAAATAAACCAATCAGGGTGTTTAAATTGATTTGGCCTAATTATAATTAATTTCAGCCAATAATAATTATATTTTTTATTAATTGTTCTTTTCTCCCAATCTTCGTTTTTTATTGACTAATGGGGTTTTAGTAATCATAAAAATATAAATTATTTCTTATGGATTTAAACATTAAAATCCTAATTTAATAACCGAAACTTAATGATAGAAAATTGTTATTTTTTTATTTAATTATTAAATTTTAATTGATAAAATGAGAAAAATAATCAAATTAATTGATCTTTTATGAAAGAAATAATAATTCTTGGATATTAAAAACTATGTTATTTATAAAACAATTAGCAAAAATAATTAATTTAAAGATTAATGCTTAAATTAATATTTTTGGGGTTTTGGAGTTACCTTTTTTACAAAAAAATAATAATTATACTCAATCTATGAAAATAATTATAATAATTAATAGATACGTCATTGACATCATAGCCAATAGTGCTTCCAATTAAAACAGTATTCGACTGCAATTTCCTTTTATATTAATTTTAGAAAAGTTCGTATATATCCTAATATCTTTCTCTATTAAGTATTAATTTCTCTTTGTTACTACTTTGGTTATATATATTTATATTTCTTTTTAATGAAAATTTATTTAAATTTTATTTAGAAATATATGAGATTACTTTATTTATAATTATTTTGGTTTTATGAGCAGAATATGTCATTAAAATCTCCTAAATATTAGCAAAGACAATCAGTCTAACAGCAATATGTTGCATGACATTCTACGATCTCTAATAATTATTTGAAAGAGTTATTCGTGTACAACTGTTGCAAAGCATTATATTAATTAATCTATTTTTACTTTTATTTGAATAATAAAAATATAAACAGTTTAAGCATTTCCTTTCGATTGATTTGAGTAGTTGAGGCATTAAAATGAAATTTCAATCAAAATCATAAACATAATTAAAAATATATAAATTTATAATATTAAAAAAATTTTAAACACAGATTCATATTCAAACTACTTTAACTTACTTGTAGAATGTTGATTTCCACTTTAATGCAAATCATAGACCTGACCTTAATTATAGGTGCCTTAATTATATCGTTTAATTTGATCTAATTATTGCAATTCTTCGTGCTTATATTTGTTGAGAATGCGCTGAGAATACCAATATGCTAGAGAATGGCAGAGTAAACGTTAAATGGCAGAAATACCACAAATATTATTCCCTCTCTGCTGTCATTAATATTTATAAATTTTAATTCAAATAATTTGAGTTTATTTTTGGGTCATAAGAATCAACGAAATATTTGATGATTGATATTAGGAGAGCAAAAACTACAGTTGATTGACTGCCCAATTGAATATTTAAAATTTTTTAAAAAAATTATTTAATAGAATATACCTTTAGTACTTATCAAATTGTAGAATTCTATGATTGCTAACGATCATTAAAATCAGATTTATCAGCTATACTGCAAATACTAGAAATTCCTGTAACAAAATGGAATCTGAACTGATTTAATTTTCTTACAAATAATTTAAATATTTTTAATTTGCAAACCTAATAACACAGGCATCATGATCTTGGAAAGCAAGTCGAAATACTGAAATTTTGTATCAAGTTCACCTCAACACCCAATAGTCTCTCCAGCCCAGTGATTTTACTATAAATTTGAGCTTATCATTGTCAGTTTGAAGAACTTTCTCAGTGAAAATAAGATTATGAGATAGAGGAATATGCTCACAATATTCTATTTTATATTAAATATTTAAATATTCATTGATAGAACACTGATGAACGATTTATTCTTGTTTGCAATCTATTGGTATGAATTTACTACTAAGTTTAATAAATTGACATAATTTGTGTATATTATTTTTATATCAAAGTTAACGAGAATATCAATCACAGGTAGATATAACAGCTTTGTGAATACTAATAAATACATTCCAATTATCTTGTGAGCTAAGTTTGACTTCTCTTTTCTTGCATTATTAAATTATTTAATTAAAATAAAACATTTTAGGTGGCACTGTTTATTATCCAATTTCCAGCATTATTATTGCTACTATCCTATTTATTATAAACAGAGACATTTTCAGCGTTTCTTAAAAGGCCTTCAGTTGTTCCTTCTCCTTCATACTCATAAGAGTACTTTCCTCTAATAACTTTCAGACTTGGATAGCCATCAATATCGAATAAAGTGCAAACATCTGGACTATCTTTGCAATTAATCATAGCTAAACCTAACTGCTAATGATTTTATAGTTTATCTTCTAAATCTGACTATGAATTAATACTTTGTACATCTATCTAGTTTTATGTGGATTGAGTTATATGATTTTAATATCTTTGAGCGAAATCTTTCCACACTGGTTTGAATGCTTTACAGTGATCGCACCAATCAGCATAGAATAAAAACAGCCAAGCTCGGTTATGATAGGTTTACAAAAAACTAGAGTCGCTTTACAAAGGAGAGATGTATTTTATTAACTAATCCTAAGTCATATAAGTTTCTTAATAGTTTTTGTCTTGAATTTATTTAGAGAGAATTTATGATAGGATTAGTGGAATGATTAGCAAAGATTTCATTTTCATTTTGTGATTTGATTGATTATAATATGTAATAAATTATTAAAAAAATATTAATTCAAAATTTATTGTACTCGCTATTTAATAGGGTTAATTAAATCTATGAGCAAGTACGCTTAGCAAGTATAAACTCTAACCTATGGCACTATTAAATTCATCCCATTTAACATCAATAGTGGGTAATTTACCAAGTCTAAATCCACTAATAGTCCCAAATTCATCGAGTGTACTGATGTAAAACACCTCATTTATGAAGTTTGTGTTTCTCAAGCGTTTAAACTGCCAATCCAAGTTTTAAATTAAATAATCAGCTTGAGATAACGATTCCTAGAACCCAGAAAGATTTTTCTCGTAATTGTTATCGTCTCTCCAGAATTGCTTTTCTTCTGATTATAAAGAATCTTTTGCTTTCTGCAATCTTTGCAACTCTTCCTGATTGTTTTTATCATCCAAATTTATTTTTGCTAAAACTTTGTCCAATTCTTGATCCTCTTACTCAAGCTGCTTCAACTCTTATTCCAAATCAGATTCATCAACATTTTATAGTGCAGATAGTTTTTTCTCCACATTCTATAGCTCTTTGACATACAAACCCATATCTTCCTCCTCGCCGTGGATTTTTTCATACAATCTTTTGATTATACAATCGAAAAACTCAAAGCAAATTGGATACTTGAGTTGAAGTTACTATGCCTGGCCTGTCTCAACCAAGTCTTTTATCTTTAGATCCTTGTCGACTTAATTTGAATTATCTGATGCGTCACCACTCAATCCAAAGAAATGCAGGTCGTGGTCGTCCATTCCAGAGGTGTTCACAATTATAAATGTTAATTTATAATCTAAATATATTTTATTACTTAATAAAAAATTGTATTTTAACTTAATTGAGAGTTCTGGTCATTTTGCTTTAAACCATCTTAGAGATAGACGAAAGATTCCTTAATCAGATTTGATTGGGTTTATTGCAAAAGCAGGGGCTACTTGCACTCCTAACAATGGGCTTTCATTTTAATGTGTATACTAATTTATTATTTAATAATTATAATTATATAATAATTTATATAAGAATAATCTATGTCTCAAATTACAATTGGAACTTATAAAACTTAAAACTCATCTTAAGTATGTATATAAATATGAATGAATTATTAAAAGTTAACATTTTATGAATTATAATTTTAGCATGCAAATAATTTGATAATAAAAAGTCTAAGACACTCTTTCTCATTCTCTTGAAATCTCGCTCTTCAGACATTAAGAAATCTGATGCATTCGATTTGCTGGGTGTATCTAATCAGGTATGCAACCTAACGACGAAGTTCCTCAAACTTCTCAACGCTCACTGTCATCATAACTTTCTCATTATGTGCAGTTTGAATCTCAATCATAATTTCAGGTCTCAGCACTTTGTTCAGGTAGTTATAAAAGTTGATAAAAATATATAAAATTTAACACGTAGTTGGTGGAGAGCACAACATTAATTTTCCATTGGCAGCTGGCATAATCTAAAGCGAAATTTGAGAGATTGTCTTTCTTTGCATGAGTAAATCTGATTCTGTTTGCACTTCGATAGCCTTTGGGTTCATGCACTCAAGTTTATAGTTGGTTAACAACCCTACCTTCTGGTAATTTACTATTTAATTTATTGAATTTTTCACAATACAGTACACCAATTGAATAAATACTTCTTCTATCATAAATATTTTTTTGTAATTCTAAGCGTACATTAGATAAAGCTTATCTTTAATTGCTTATTTGATTTCCTTGGATAATTGCAAAGTCTCAAGTTTATTGATTTATTTGGCTGGTTATTTGCGTAAAAATTCGTAAATAGCTGAAAATGGACATCTCACATTAAATGTGATTTCAATTAAAAAATCTAAAATATTTTTAATATTAATAATCAATACACAATAATTAAAATAATGTCAACTTTTGAAGAGGCAAGGAGTTTTTATCTAGTAAATATTGGTAGGCAGATTCGATCAATTAGATAGCAGTCTCATTGTAGAAATCTTTCAATATTGTCAAATCGTCCCTCATTATTATTTTGTACTTTTAGATATAAAATGATATTTATTTTTATAATTATTGCAAATTGCTGATCTTAAAACGATCCACAATTCTTTAAATTACTTATTATTGTATTGTATTCATAGATTTAATTACAAATTTGAGAAGTATGAAATTCTTTTGTGCGGAGCATTCTCAAAAATCTCACTCAAGAGTAACCCAAAAATAAAGTATGAGTTGTACCTGCCCTCTAACGAGGAAAGATTCAATAATGGGTTGTGTTGTGTCCTTGATGCACTCAATTCACTCTGCCTATTTATTTGCTAGAGTTATTCACAATAAAGATCATAGGTAAGTACACTAACATTTCACAACAATTAATAAACTTTTAATCTTTAATTTTCATTTATATTGTTATAGGAGAGACACAAGACCCTGTTTAAGATTCAATTAGAAACTATAAATGGAATTTCAATTAAATATAACTCAAACGACTTGCCAACATGGACTAAAGCCTGCAAGTATTACCTCACTAATTTGTAATATCTAATCTATATGAGTTTAATCAGGGATTAATATGAGCAATAGTAGCAGTAGTTCCAATAGAATTATTGAGAAGTTGTATAAATAAATATCAAGAGTGCTTTATATACCAAGAAATATATTATAATTTTAGAGTTTACTTGGAATCAATGATTTATTTCGAATTAGGTAATGGGTTTCTTCAATTTTGTTTATGGGAAAATCTCAATATAATCGCATGACATCTGCAGCTGCGACTGAATTCAAAGATCGCGTGAAATTAACTGGTGGTTGGAAAACCATGACAAATCTGAATAATAACCCCAGAACAGAGACCACCTAGGATTTCTATAAATCTAAAGGTAAAAAGATAAAGGGACCTGTACAAATTGGTGTGAGAAAAGACACCCAATTAGAGGAAGAGAAATGGACTGATAAAGTTTTCACTGGTAATAACCCAAAATTAACTGCTTTCTTATAATAGAATATAATATCATGTCATTCAGAAGTTGATTTGTTATAAGTGGCCAACCAAGGGAAAGGGAATCTATATTCAATGCAGATTTTAAAAAGAGAAGACTCTAACAGCACACTGAGGATTAAAAAACAGCTTCAAAATCTTACCAAAAAAGGAAGGAAGATATTCATGCTGAAGCTGAACAAGAAACCTAGCTAGTAAGAATGAAAAATAATGAGACTTTAGAGGGAAAAGTTGACTTGACAAAGGTTAAAGACATTAGAAGAGCTCTGAGAAGACGTTACGCCACCAGAAACAATTTCCAAAAGATTTTCACATAATGGGATACTTCTTCTAAAGGCCACATTGATGTTAGTGATTTGCATCACATGATGAATAAAATGGGCTTGAAAGTCAACTTAGATGAAGCCCAAGTTTTTCTTATCAGTGCTGATCAAGACAATAACAATTAGCTAAGCATGAATGAATTCATGGACTTGATTTTTTCACAGAATGATGCGCTTAATGTTGACTTAAGCAAGGTTGAAAGTGTTCATTAAACTGAAGACCTCTTCTAAAAGTACTTTGCTAACACCTAAAATTTATTACTGAATGACATTCGTAACGATGCTTAATCCATTAAAGTCAACAGATAAATGAATCAATGGAAGTTATTCATTTAAAAGAACTTGAACAATATCTCCCTGGACATTTTAAACATTGATTAAGATAAGCAAAACTCAATTGATGAAAGAGACCTACTGAGAGTCATTGAGAAGAGAGCTAACATTCCAGAGTACTTGAAACAAAGCCAGGATTAATTGCATAAGTTTATAGAGGAATATTCTGATGGGGAGAGTGGAAAAGTAAATTACAGGGATATGATTGAACATTTAAGAGGTTTTGATTATGAAAGAGCGACCAACGAAAAATCTCAGCAAGTCGTATAAATAGATAATAAATTGACAACACAACTTCAATTTTCATTCTCAATTATTGTAAAATTATAGCATCTAGCTCAAGAAGCAGCGCATAGTCGGATATTTTGAATTAAGTATAGAGGAAAACTCGTACTATCTTTGATGATGATTATGTGATATTGGATTCTTAGAAAGTTCCACCTAACACTCTTGAATAAATCTAGAGACGACTAGTCAAAATAAATTAGTTTTATTTTATTATTAAATCACATTTTTTTATAATTATGATTATCAAAGTAAATAGACATTTCTAAAGAGTGTTTGGTTCATAAAAATAATTAGACTAATTCATTAAAGAAAACATGAAACCAGATAAAAATGGAAATGTGAGTGTAGACCAACTTAAGGATTTCGTCATTGCTCATTCACAAAATACAGTATATTATATTAAGGCATTGACTTATACAACTTAAGTTCCGTTTAAATTATATTAATTTGTTTGTATGATAATTGCAAAGACGAAATGGTATAGAAGAAAATGGATAAGAAAGACATTGAAGGATTTCTCTCTGCTTTCATTTACAATACCTACGGATCAACCAACGTTGAAGCCATTGCTCCACTTGTCTTCACAGATGAGAATTATGTAGCCAAGAAACTTAATAACAGAACAAAAGGAATCCCGCCACCACCTGATGTCAATGGAGATCTCGATCTTTATGAAGTTGGCAATGATGATATTCATAATCCATTTTCATTATTATTTATGAATTAATGCCATAATTACAACAAATTCAGGTGAATTATTTTAAATAATCACAGAGTAAAGGAAGTACTCAAAAATTTAGAAGAGAAAGTGTTTTCGGGTCCAGTAAAAATGTTCCAAGTTTTTAAATAATTTGATAAGGATGGTGATGGTTTCGTCTCATATGCTAATTTATTAATTTTAATAAGATTTTATTCTTTATTTTAGAATATATTACATAATTTCTAATAATAATAATAATAATAATAATAATATAAGATTTTGAAGTTCAGATGAATGCCTTATAAATAAGCGCTTCTAAGAGAGAAATAGCTGGAATTTTAAAAAATCTTGATAAAGACAATAAAGGATTAAATGTATTCATTCACATTAAATTTATTTAAAATCACAACGAAATTTATTTAATGGATTCTTGGACTTTAGAGCATTTTCTACGAGTATAAATCCACACATGAGCAATCAAATAAACGTCTAAACCAACGATCTTCACCTACCCAATTTAGTGCCAAATAAGGATAGAATAAGTCATTTAGCAACCAAAACCAACCAACTCTAGGAAGCCGTAAATTAAGTGAGGAGAAGCTTCCAACCAGACATTGAAGCTAGTAAGTTAAATTTAGTAAGTTTCTTAATTTACATGTATAGGACTTGTTGCACCTACTAGATTTAGTTCAAAACCCGCTCACCCAAATACTTTTATGAACTTCTAGCATGGCCCCAAAACCCCTGGTTTTATCTCTGAGAGAGATAGATTGCTGCCCAAACGTTCTGATATGAACGCCTCTATTGGCCTCTAACAAGAAGATAAATTAAAAAAGCAAGTATTAATAATAATTTCTTAAAATTTTGATTAAATATATGCAAATTTGAATAAAATATCCGAATATATTCAAATTTAATATGTTTATTTTTAATTAGCATTAATCCAATCTAAAGCAGAGTCAAAAAGACAAAACTTCGACAATTTAGCGAGAAAAATTAATGATAACGATGTTGTGAAGGAAACCTTTGCTCAAAATAAAATCTATAAAAAAGCTGCAACCTATGAAATGTACGAAAAACTTTGTCATGTTTAGTCGCTATAATCAAGGCTTTTTAATCTCTTAGTAAATTTCATTGCTAAAAATCACTCTATTTATGTTATAATTTAAGAAATTTCTACATTTTTTATGATAATTTGGCATTATAAAGTATAGAAAGGATGAGATTTTCCCATTGTTCCAAAGTCAGCATATTTTAGATTAGGGTTGTAACGATCCACACTTTCAATTTCTCCCTTAGTCCTGAAATCTAAGTTAGTCAAACCACACTGATGAGTCCTGTCTCTTCTAATGTTCATATTTTTTTTATTTTAAGGGGGGATAAATTGGTATTTTATTTTTATGAGATATTATTTTTTTTTAAAATAGTCAAATTTTCCCCTTCAATTTTTATTTTATTTTGTAATTAATTTAATTATAAGTTAATTATTCGACATTATTATGTTCTATTTATTGAATAACTCTAAGGAATATCAAGAAATCTGTTAAAGTTAATTCACAATTAAATGAACAAATAAATCACTATATTATTGCTAAAGTGTTAAAATATACTAGTCTCCAATTTGTTTTTACAATTTTTGACTGCATTTTTACCAGAAATTTATCTACACTTAATTTGTAATTATACCACATTTTTATAATTTACTATCATAAATATTCTTCATTTATATAAATTTACGCTTAGTCTTATTCCAAACCACTTCAGTTTCATTTCTTTGAATTGATGATTTTCTTGAACTAATCAGCTTCCCTCTCCAATTCAATCATCCTCTAAGTCTCTTTCTCATTTAGTTCAATGATTGCCATTTTCAAGTCAGTGATTTCCCCTTCTTTTTTGTTTAAACTTTCAGTTAACATTTCTATTTTTCGTTTGTTATTGCGATGTGCCTCCTCGTAGTTCTTCCTTTCTTTCTCTCTAGTTTCATTCAATTGCTTTTCTGTATCTTTTAACTGTGTATAAATTTTTATAAATTAAAAATAATTTAAATATATCAATGGGGTTTCGTTATTGTGTGAATGAATTCTATATAGATATTGGGTACTATGTGCTATATTTTTTGAATATCATATAAAATAAAGGTCTCTAAATACTTATTATGAACTTCATGATTTCCTTCATAATTTAAGACTTTTACTGCTCAGCTCTATCCATTAACTGTGAGAGTTCATCCTTGACCATTTTAAGTTCCTAAGAGAGCTCCTATTTCTACCTATTTAAATCTTCGTTGTGCTACTTCAACTTCTTTAAGTTATCTGTTAGAGCCCTGTTTTTCTCCTACAAATCTGTTTTCTACTGATTACTCTAGTCTATTGCTAAAAATACAAATAAATTAACGAAAGAAAATGCAATGACAAATTTTAACTTTTTTTTGGTGTTCAGATATTGCAATACTGATCTCTGGAGGTCATCGTTTTCTTTGGAGAGTTTATCAATGTCCTTATTTAAATCAGTAAGTTTGGATTTAGCGCTGGTCAGCACATCTTACACATGAGTCTCCAGGACAGCTGTGTTAATTTTTGCAGATGAGTTCATATTTGTTTTAGGTATTTTTGCAAATATTTATTGATTATTATTGTTATTTTATTTGATTATTTTCAACTAACTGTCAAAAACTACAATTTTAGCACGAGTAAGTTAATTTTAATTTAAATTTTGATTAAATAGAAAGTCTTTAATATTTTAAATAAAGCACTTTATATAAATTCATCATGGTTGATAAACCTGTTAAAATTCACAGTCATATTTTATTACAAAAAGTATTATATATTGATATATTTTCAAGTATACAAAGGCCCTTTATCCAATTGCAGTTTTAATCGACGAATTGAAAAGCGAAGATCAGAAAAAGAGGTAAATAACTTATTCACTAATGAAGCAAAGATGTATATTTTGATAACTTTTAGAGTAAACTCAGTTAAGAATTTAAGGAGTTGATTATTAAAATATAGATTATTCGTCTTGATAAATTTTTCAAGGCTAACTACTAAAATATAGAGTAACCCCTTATAATTTGAGTTAAATCGCTATTGCACTTGGTTAAGATAGAACAATAAATGAACTACTCCCTTACATTTTAGGTAAGTCAATTCTTCACAAATAAATTAAGTGAACTTAACTATTTGGACTTTCTGCCTAATTTTTGCATTATATTGAGATGTTCTATTCATATATCTAATAAATTATACTAATGCTATTGACATATAGATTTAATGGACGATGAAGAAGAGGTACTTCTAGGATTAGCAGATATTTTGCGAAACTTTTTGGATTTAGTTGGAGGTCCCGCACATGCCATACATTTAATGAAACCACTAGAGAAGTTATGCCAGGTAAAAGAATCTACAGTCAGGGATAAGGTATTATCTTAGAATTCAATTAAAAGATTTATAATGTTCAATTTTAAATAGGCAACAGAAGGAATCAAGAAGATTTTATCATTTGTAAAAGTAAAGGATATTGAAGAGCCAGTTTTTGATTTAATTAAAGATTGATGAATGGAGAAAGTTATACTTCTAAATTTGCTGGAACTCATCTAATCCCAACTGTATACTCACAAGTATCACCACAAACTCAGCAAGAACTTATGGGGTAAATATTTGATTCTAAATCATTCTTCTCTTAGACTATTCTCAACTGTTCTCAAGACGATATTCCACAAGTTAGAAAAGTTGCTGCCATAGTTTTGAATGAAATGATTAAACTTATTCCAAAGACTCCTGAAACTGAACTATTGAATATCTTCGCAAAGTTTTTCAAGGATGATCAAGATTCAGTGAGAATGCAAGGATTCGATTCGATTTTATGCTTTGCTAAACATTTGCCTGTTGCTGTAAATATTTACAACCCTTATATTTTTTATGTAGATAGTGAATACTTATCTATTGCAATACATAAAGAAGTTTGCAGAGGACAAATCTTGGAGAATTAGATATTTAGTTGCTGACAGAGTAATGGATCTAGCCTAATGAATCGGTTTCGATTAAGCAAGAGAGTAACTTCTACCTTACTATGTTGGATTTTTGACAGACTCTGAATCAGAAGTGAGAACAGCTGCAGTTTCAAGATTAGCCGATTTCTGTAAGATTCTCGATGCTCAGAGTGTTATCATTAAAATCATCCCTTGCTTAAAAAAGCTTTAAACTGATACCTTCTAATATGTGAGAATTGCCCTTGCTGAAAATGTTTTGGCTTTATGCGGAGTCATCGACAAAGCTAGTACTAACGAGCATATTCTACCAATATTCCTTGCCTAATTAAGAGACGAGTCTTCTGATGTTAGATTGAATCTTTTCAAGAGACTTGAAGACTTGAACAAAGTTCTTGGCATAGAAAATCTTTCTCAATCAATTATTCCAGCTTTAACAGAACTAAGTTAGGATAAAAATTGGAGAATCAAGCTCTCTGTTATTGAATAGTTCCCAATTTTGGCTAGACAACTTGGTGAGGCTTTTTTCAATGGCAAACTTGCTCCAATTTGTATAACCTGTTTGAGCGATAACATTTTCTCTATTAGAGAGGCAGCTTTGACTAACCTTAAATGGCTTACTGAAATCTTTGGTGTTTAATGGGCTTCCAAAACTGTGATTCATAGGTTTACTTATAATTATATTAATTTTTGATTCCCTAACTTCTATCTTTACAAGTGAACTCCAATTACTTGCACAGACTGACACCATGCTTCGGTATGACTCAACTATCCCAAGTGATGCCAAGTGAAGCAATTAAGAAACTATTTTTGCCAGTTCTTGCAACTCTTTGTCAAGACTAAGTTCCAAATATCAGAATGAATGTAGCTAAATGTATTCAATCTAAACTTAAATATTTTATTATAAATTCTACTCAATTAAGCTTATTCTGTATATGGCTTATAAGTTTATTTTGCCATAAGCTAAAGGAAATGGAACTCGAAGATATAATCAAAACCCCAAAACCCCTTAGTGAGGTTTATAAGTGCATTGATTAGTAGGGTATAGTTGGGGTCTTATTGAGGTTAGCAGAGAAATTAGGCCAATTTACAAAATGAGAAATAGAAATTAGCGAAATTTAGGGTCCATTTATGATGAGTAATATTTAGATTTACTGCTTAAGCTCAGGTATGGTACGTGTATTAATATAGACTAAGCCAAACCTGTACTAAATTATGCAGCTATAGCAAAGTTATTACGCAAGAGTGCCTCAACTGTTAGGTATCACTGCTTGCTAGCTGTTTAGCATTATAATTCTGGTTGTTGAAAGCATCCTGCAAGAAAATAAAAGTTCTCTCAGGCTCATATTGACTTCCTCTGCCACTCGAAGACTTTGAAGTATTGGGCACACTTTCCATTAGACTAGCGAGCTGTGATGTTTCATCGCAGTTTCCCGACATGCGTATCTCTCCTTAGACTATAGCCAATATTCATAGAAGAAATGGCATTACTTTAAAGACTGTCAACAGAGTGAAGAGAGTAATTGATTTACAGTGCCATTTTATAGTAATAATCTAAACTATATACATGATTAAATGCAGAGAGCTATTACTAATAACATCAAGTTCATACACGCTGATGAAGCTGTATTCACATTCAACACCTTTATTAATAAGTCTTGGTATAAGAAGTATGATAATATAGAAGTCTATGACTAAAAAGTGAAGGTAGTCACACATGCAATTTTAGCTGGTAAAAGTGAAGATTCAGGCCTAGAGAGTTATGTTATTCACCCTCGCTCTACTAAGCGAGAGTAGTATATAGAGTTCCTACATAAGCTCAGAGAGAAGTATAGTAACCAAGAGATCATCCTGTTTGTTGATATCTTTCAGTCATAAGACTAAGGAGTCTAAGAAAGCTTATGAAGAGTTAAACATAACTCCTGTATACAACGTTCCTTATAGCCCATAATTTAATGGAAATTCTACTGGAGTTAAATCAAGACACACTACAAGAAGCTGCTGCTGTATCATCTTATGCATGACCTGCCCATCGATACAGTTGACTTAATTCAAAGCAGCTGTAAGAGAGTGAGCGTAGATAAGACAACAGTTTGTGCGAGAGAGGGAAGAATGAATGTTTATAAATAAGTTTTAGAGTTAAACGAATGAATAAGTTCACATATTAAACTAACCCATAAAGGGGCTTGGCTTCTCTTTCTTATCCTCTTCTTATGGCTTGCTTGGGCCCATATTTCTTCTATTAGTACCAGCTCCTGCATCTATATTCATTTCATCTGGTATTTAGACATCTTTATAAAGCCTCTTGCTCACCTCATAAATTGTCTGCGACTTTCTTTCTCTGTGAACCTTTGCATGATCTTTCATAAGATATATGCCAGTGCCAGATTTCCTACAAAGTTATATGTCAAAGCTTACTTGAAAGATAAGGATGCTTCTTAAGTTCCTCTAGCCAAGCTGAGCTTATTAGAATGCCTTGCTTTTTTTTAGTCTTCAGGAGAGATAGAATATCGTTTCTTATGTGCTTCTTCAATTATTTCTCTGAGATACTCCCCTTTTATTGTACCAAGAACACCAAAGAAAAAGTTCCTCTCTGGTAGTTTATTAGAGACTTGTTTCTTGGTAGGAAGGTAAACTACCACTTCCTCATCTTACATGCCATCCTCATAAAGATTAGTGACTGAAATCTCAGGGTAGTTGGGAATTTCGATTAGTTTAATCTCTTTATTTTAAAGCTTTCCCCTCCTCACAAAGTATTGCTTTCAAGAATGAAATTTTGGTACCTTCCATCGTTGGAAGGAATAAACCAACTGCATAATATGTAAATAGTCATCAAGTTATCTTACCATGTAAAATTAGGTATCGATAGAGATCTTCCTTACTTCTGAACCTTGATATCATTTCTTGAGCCTCGACTCTTTTCATTTGATCATTGAGTGATTCCATCTTTGTTCCTCTCCCTATTAATGAATTTCAAATTATAACTTATAGACTTCTGGATCCTATTGTTTAAAATCTTACTATTAAATATGGGCATCTTATAGGAGGTCAACCCTGCAAAGATACGTGGAGAAAGTTTGCAGAAGCTGTAACAAACTGCAGAGATTGAGCTCCATTTTTATCAATTTAGTTCCATTAAATTAGTACTAAATTTGTTTAAATTTAATTTTTACTGGCACTAAATTCGTTTAATTTTAATTGGTACCAATTTAATAGTACCAAATCTTAATTATTACCTAGTTTTAAACTAATGAGGTTTTAATGGAAAAGTTCCAAAATGGTTCAAAACCTAATTGGTACCAGTACCAACCTGAATTTATTCTCAGTTGGTACCAAAATTAAAAATATTAAGCATAAAATTAGAAAAATTATAGTTATAAACTAAATATAAAAATGATGTCTAACACCTAAGAATCAACAATTGTAGTTGCAGTGCCAGCTCCTATACAAAGTTAATATAACGAGTGAGGTTGTTACTTATTTATAATAGAAATTTAAATTTGAATTTAAACATGGCGCTCAACTTAAATCGTAGAGCGGCACTTTTAGGAGCAGGTCAATCAATGCTCAACTTTGGCTCCACTAAAAAGCCTGAAATAATTTATGTTGAGAGTGAGGTAGAGCTAAGAGCTCTTGAATTTGAAGCAGAGAATTTTATCATAGAAGTATTAAACCAGAGGGAGAGCGCAGAGATAGGGGTTTAAACTTAAATTGATTATGTTGAGGAGCTAAAAGAACAGCAACCAATCAAGATAAAAACATATTAATGTGAAGACAGCTAGAATCATTTCTCAACTGAACAAAGCTTGAAGAGACACCATAAAGAGGTACACTCTGGCAAAGCCAAGATCTATTTCAAGCATGAAAAGGTAGATGGTAGGTATTAGTGTACGACATGCATGAAATCATATACACACTCAGCTAAAGTTAAAAGGCATATGCAAAAGCATCACCTCAGTGAGTTCTTGATTGAAGATAAAGAGACTAAAAAACTAGTACCACCTAAAAGAAAATCTAATACTCTTGAGTCATAAAGAGAGCAGCAAGAAAGACTCAAGAGACAGAAGCGATATGAATCGATGAACCAGCCAGCAGGTAATACAATTTTAGCATGCTTCTAAGCGAAGGCTATGAATATACCTGCATTAAATGCAGTTGATCTCAGCACTTGTATTGAAAACCACTTGAACATAAACGTACCTGCAAAAGCAAAGCTCATAGTAGTTGATGAGTATGCATACAAGGTGTATCCATTCAGTTATCTTATTAAGAACCAACAGTATTAGAACGAGTTTGCAAATGAATACATGGTACTTAGAGAGGCCTAAAGAAAAGACTGCAAGAATTTGCTTAAGCTAAATGGTGTTATTTTAAGTTATGGTTTCATCGCATTAAGGCTAAAGAAATTTGAGATGACTCTGAGAGACTACCTATATCACAATAGATACCCTGATGATTTAAACGATATACTCTCAGATATGATTCAGGGTGTTAAGGAGTTGCATGAACTTGGATATGTTCATAGAGATTTGAAGCCTGAAAACGTTATGCTAAATCTCTGCCCTTTAGAAGTAGTGGTTATCGATTTCAATAGAGCTTTAAGATAGGAGATTGTCACTTTAGCACAGGTACTTGGTACTCCAGGTTACTTCCCAATAAGAGAGAAGTGGACTAATGGTTCTGTTTAATGGGATGTTTGGGCAGTAGCAGCAATAATATTAGAAAGTGACATGGAATGTATGTCTTACTTTGGTACAAAGCATGAAAAATAATCAATAAGTTTGGCTCAGAAACATATAAAGTAAGAAGATGTCTGCTAAGAAATTAAAAGCATAGTAGAGATGATAATCGTGAGAGCTCCTAACTATCCTCGGTAAACATTAGATGACATACTTGACCCACTTGAGAGAGCAAGGTTCAAAAGATATAATAAAGACAAGCAGATAAAATTTGTATGATTTAAGTAAACTAAAATTCATTAAATATTCATTAAATTAAGATAAAACCTGCATTTTGTCTACTAACCCCAATAAGACCCAAACTATACCCTACAAATCAAAGCACTTATAAACCTCACTAAGGGGTTTTGGGGTTTTGAATGAATTTATTCAAAAACTTATAAACATTTTGTTTTATTGTAAGCTAAGACAAATACTGAATCAGCTTTCCAAAGATCCAGATCAAGACGTCAAGTACTATTCTTTAAAAGCACTAGGACTCTGAAATTAAAGCCTTCTCTGATACTTCAAAATATTTTTAAATTACTAGGACTAGAGAAGACTTAGTTTCTATAAAAGTGTGATTAGTATTTACTTCACCTAATAAATATTAAATTCAGGAAGTTTTTATCGCATATTTTATTCTTTAAATACTGAAATGATCCTATTTAATCATCAAGCACATTGTACATAAATTCAGGGTGCATCTGTAAATAATAATAATTAAATGAATAATTGATAATCATAGAAACAATGTCTTTGACTCAGAGATCGTTGAACTACTTGCGTGCAAACCCAGTTTTCACTTACATCGTGGGAGGAGTGACTCTTTACTACTTAAGACAGGCCTCAGTGAACCACCACTACACTCAAAACTTCGCAGTCTATGATATCGAGAGAAAGAAGGAGCTCGAAAGATTTCTCGCCAGCGGTCTTGTTCCTCACAATGAATGTTTTAAAAAAGTATTTATCAATTTTATACTATAAAGTATTTAATTCTGTAATTTTATTATAAGAATATCAATGAATGAGAAAGAAATAGAAATTTGATAATAAAAATCTCTCTAAATTGTGATAAAAATCTGCGATAAATAATAAACATTAAATATCGATTTAGTGTTTCATTTATTGCGTTTATATATCACTTTATTTAAGGATTCTCATATTAAAATAAATGAATAATAATATATTAATTATAAAAGCCACCCTATATGTATTTAACTTAGCATAAAATGTTTAAATATTTTTATCATCTCTTCCATGTTTGATTGTAATTTATATAATTAACACATATTATTTTCAATATTATTACAATAGTGTTTCAATTAATTAAGCAATTTCTAAACAAAATTATTGTAATATTCTTAAGTAATTATCATATGATGTATATTATATTTAACAAAGAGTATATAAGTACAATACAATTCAATGCTAATAATCTCTTTATTAATATAGATTATTTATTATAAAAATAAATAATTAATAGTTTTAAAATAATGCTTTCTTCTTGTCATGTGATCGAAGAAAACGACCTGCGTGTATTCATCAGTCTATATCTCTACTCTCTTAGAACCATCACCAGGGGGATCCTTGTTTGGGTCAACATTAATCACCTTTAAATATAATTTAAAATTATTTATTAATAAATTAACTCCTAAAAAAATATTCAGGTGCAAAAACTAATATTTACCTTTCTGTCTCTTTTATTTCTAAATAATAGGCCAGCATCTGAGTTGGCATCAACACGAAAATTAGGAGAATCGTTCAAAGTCCAATTTTGAGCATCCCAATTGTAATATGAAAGATCACTTGGCTTTGGCAATAAGGTCTTTTTACCTTCAAATTATATGTAATTAAAGAAATTTTTATAATCAATTTTAACACAGGTTTGTAATAAAAATCATTCAAAGTAAAGCCTGAAATCTTCAGTTTTCAATCTATGGGCTAGATCGATGTAACCGCTTATCTCGTTTTTGCCCTTCTTTTAGTCACGAATGAATATAATTGTAGTCATGCGTCCATTTCTCACAAACTCTTCTCTCAGAGCAAGCTCCTTCAGGAATGGAGAATTCTCTATTTTGCAGCCAGCATGAGATAGTAACTCTCATATAAGTATTTCAAAACCATAATCTATAGGAAAAGTTATAATAATCTTAATAAGATAGTGCTTTGGGTTGATTGGCATTTTTATTTTTCTTAGTTTCTGCAATAGCAGCTTTTCTCTTGGCAAATTGCTCTCTTGTAAGAATTTCTCCCTTGCCATGATAACCGACTTCGATAAGCTGTCTAGCAAGCTCCTTATCTTCGAGATAGAACAAATCTTCATCGCTCATGTGGTCATCGAGGTACTACTCGTAGGACTCGAACTTCTCGAGGTGGTGTCGATCATATCACCCTCAAGCTCGTCTTCTTAATTCATTTTATTTAATTTTATAATTTTCAATTTTATCAAACGATCTCTATGTGCTCCTTTAAATTCATTGAATTTTATTTATCTTAATTAAATTTTAAAATAGATTACAGTAAAGTTATATTAAATTTTGCAATAAACAGGTAAGATATATAAAATAATATAGTAATGATTGCTACTAAACTGATAGATATTAATCTAAATCCTTGGTTACTTAATTATAATTATAATAAATAATGAGAAATATCCTCGTCCTTTCTCTTCTGCTTACTGCTTCAGCCTCACTGACTCAAGCTAAGCTGAACGAGCAACAGAAAGAAATTTCTTCGAATTTTTGCACTCTCATGGTGAGGGTAGAGAATTTCTATCAGCCATTACAAATCACATTATGGATTCAGTAAACCACATGCTTAGTTTTGCTCATTCTATCATAAGAACTGCATCTAAGTCAAACTCACTAGGATCCTTCATTGAATGCCAAACTTGCAAAGCTTCAGTCTACGCTCTTGACAGTCATTTGTTATGGATATAAAATAGAGGGATTATTTATATAAATTTAATGAGTAGCATCAGATCTAAGACAATCACCAAGGCTCTAGAATAATTTGGAGTCTTAGTTTGCGACTAAATTAAAACTGCTAACAATACTGTTTGTCCAGGTGTCGTCGCTGAGATGGGAGACGTTATTGTACCAACCTTAGCCAACTTCCTCCTCTCCCCAGATTACCTCTGTTCAAGAGTCTTAAACTACTGCGGTAATTAATTTGTTGAACTTAGTCAAGATGACTATGTTAAGAGAGTTCTAAGCGATAAACCTGATATTATAAAGAACAATGATTATGTTCCCCAATTTTATCAAAGTATCAAGGGATAATCAGGCAGAAAAACTTTTAAGGCTGTTCATTTAGCCAAATACCAATGCAAGATTATGATTATAATTTTAGTAGTTCTTTAATTACTCAGATGTCCACGTTGATCTTTATTACAAACCAGGAACCAACGTTAAATGTAACATGCCATTATGTTGCAGAGAAGAAAACGGTATCCCAGCTAACCCAGCTGACGCTGCAGGTCCATGGGGAGATTACAACTGCGATGCTTTTT